>JALPQI010024274.1:0-15777 GCA_025490895.1 Thaumatotibia leucotreta | reverse complement strand
AAAACTGTACTTAGAGTTAATAGCGAACTGTGTCAGTATCTCAATCTAGTCATATAAGAGCTAGAAGAATACGAAAATGTACCTATTAAAATGTCCTAGCCAAAATGTCCATAAATAAAATAAACTTCCTAATGAGCTTTTTCTTTAAACCCTACTTTTAGGAACTACATTATTAAAATACTTTTATTTTTCACCTTTCGTCAATTTGCAATTATACTAAAGAGATTGTAAGCTACGAGCGTTTTTAATTTTACGATGATATACCCCATAATCACTTAAAAGTAACGATTTTATCATATATAACGTACCACCTATTTTATCATGAATAAAGCATGCTGTTTCAACGCAAAATAATCTTTTAGTAAGGTTTCACCTATACCTATTTCATTTAGCTTCATCGACCTAGTCCTATACTAAGCTACCAACTATAAGTCTAATTATTGCAACAAATAATAATTATTAAAGAACACTTACATAAAACGACCTAGTCCCACAGTAACTCAATTTTGAGCCTCCATAGCCTATAATTGTAGTGACTGCCTACATAACTGAAGGACTCGAATTCTGGTGAGTTCATATTTAGTAACAGATCGTCAGTTGACAAGCAAAACTAGACAATACGTACTGGAAATAAATTTAATTGCTGGAATTAAAGCTTGTATCTCAGTTTTGATTTAATAGTGACAAAGTTGCTTACGAGGTTGCTAAAAGTAGTGGCAGTTTTTATAGTGTGGCGAAACACGCGACTTTGAAACGGAATAGCGTAAAAGGTAGCCCTAAGGCTCTGAGACTGAAAACACGAGCAGACAAAACATAGAAAATAATTAACAAGACGTGTCTTCATAATAGAAGGATGCTAGAAATGTATTACAAAATTTAAGTCCATGTTCCTTGCTTGAACTTTTTGAAGTAGGTCAGAGCAATCATTGACAATTTTATCCTCGTATCAAGTTACTCGTCAATGTAAATTTGATCTTATGGGCTTATTAGGTTTATCAAATACACGTCAGGATTAAACGGAATTTGAACCTTATCATTTTTTTACGTTGATTTAAACCACGATTATCACTCATATTATTATTTTATCGACAAACGGGTGCGACAAACCTGAGACTACGGGTGTAACGTCATGCCTGGAACGTCAGGATAATAATACAATATTAAACGTAAGTTTACGCGGTTACAACATACTTGGTTACCTACATTACCTTCACATTTGTTCTAGATATGTTATTGTTAGCTAATTAAATTAAATTTTTAAGTTACCCTCCACCGAAGGCGTCATTAGAATGAGAGAGACAAATCCTCGAAATTTACGAATTTCGTTTTTCGCGGTAGGGCCGTTTACTTTAGTCTTAGCTTCTGGAAAAATTTGGGCTCAACAACGCCATCTATCGAATGATGTTTATAACGAATCAGGTAGTGTACTGCAATCAAGGGACTGAAGAGAGGTCATTGCACTAAACAGACGATAAGACTAACCCCGATAAGCGGTGCTACTTTTAAGCTTTCATAGATAAGCTTTCATTTCATAAAGATCAAAGTTTTTACTCAAAGAGCACCACGTTGACTAAAATTAACAGAATCATTCCTTCCTCTTGTCTATTTTTCCTTGAAACAGTGAATCCTACTAGTTTCAATGCACTTGTTAATAGGTTTGGAAGTAACCTTCTTTTGGCAAGTGCTTTGAAAATCCTATAAAATTAGCGCTTTACAGGCTTAGGACTGGATGGCTGTTATTAAACTCCATTACATATAAAGTTCAGACATGGAACTAGCAAAATGGTAGGTACTTCCGGATCCACATTATCGTACTTTATGTCAATGTTTCATGGCAAGTTTGAGAAAAAAATGTTGAATAAGGAACATTAATAAAAAAAGAGTTACCTACGACCTACTGAAAGAATCAAGTTTGGCATTAACTTATATCGATTAATAAATTCACACACTTCTTAGGTAAGCATAAGCGCTACTAATTGCTTGAGAACGGATCGATTGTTACAAAAAGTTACATAATTAAGGCTTTTAATGGAAACAAAATTTTACGCCATTAGTTTTGTGTTACGAAGTTAAATCTTGTGTAACTTTAGGCACTGAAAAAGGGTTTGAAATTAAAATTTTCTATACTTAAGCGATCAACAAATACCCATATTTTTTAAGTTTGCCCTCTTTTACTACTGCCGAAGGCTACCACACAGTTTCTATCAATAAGTTTCGTAACACAATTGCCGTAATCGGAATTTCTTTTTTGATTAAGGCATAATGTAAAATTTTTTTGCAATGGACTCAAAATGTAATTCGTCGCAAATTTTCGGCGAAATTACACATCCAATATAATGTAAGGAATCCTATATAATAGGCAAACTGTATTAATGTTCTAGTCTTTGGTGAAGTTTAACTACCAAGTAACTCTATTAAAGGTCCCTTTACCACTAAGTTTCCATTAAGAGGGAAACCAAAAGCAAACGCGAACGGTGATTGCATTCAACCAGAAAATTAAACATCTAACGAAATCATTTATAAAGTAAACAAGGTAGAATGAGCTGACACGGTAGGTAATTTGCCTTGAAAAGCAAATTTCTCAGGTTGATTATAGCATTATATTCCTACTGGAAAAATTACTTGAATAAAGTACCTAATAACTGATGCTAATGAAGTGTATTAAAATGCTTATATGCCTAGGCGATGATGTGGACGTATTCAACGACGGGTTTGTGGAAGCTGTCCATAGCGCTGGGTCTAAGTTTTTTAAGGCCCAACGGACAAATAAGACCAGAAAGCTCTCAGACTCCACTCAGGAACTAATGGAAAAAAGGAGTGAACTGGTTCTACAATCCTCAGTTGATGCGACTTTATACCGGTAGCTCAACAGACAGATCTCTAAGTCCCTCAAACGCGATATGCGCCAATTCCGTACTAAGTGAATAGAAGAAGCCATCGAGCGGAACAAGGGTACTAAAGTTTTTGCAAGGGATCTGTCTGTTGGGCAAAGCCAGTTCGCCAAATTAAAGACTGAGGATGGTAGAATCGTCACGTCCAAACCTGAGCTGCTGACTGAGATAGAGGGTTTTTATGGACAGCTGTACACGTCAACTAGCAGACCCGAAGTTGATCTAGCGGAAGACCTCAGAGCTAAACTGACCCGACACTACACAGAAGACATCCCGGACATCAGCCTGTGCGAGATTAGAATGGCTCTTGAACAGCTCAAAAATAACAAGGCACCTGGGGAGGACGGAATTACAGCTGAGCTTCTGAAGGCGGGTGGTAAACCGGTCCTTACGGCCCTTCAGAAGTTGTTCAATTCCGTCTTACTGGAAGGGAGAACGCCAAAGGCATGGAACAGGGGTGTGGTGGTACTGTTCTTCAAAAAAGGTGACAACGCTTTATTGAAGAACTACCGACCCATATCACTTCTGAGCCATGTCTATAAGCTGTTTTCAAGAGTCATTACGAATCGTCTTGCACGCAGGCTTGATGACTTCCAGCCTCCCGAACAAGCCGGTTTCCGAAGAGGCTTTAGTACCGTAGACCACATCCATACGCTTCGCCAGGTTATACAGAAGACCGAAGAATATAACCTGCCCCTCTGTTTAGCGTTTGTGGACTACGAGAAAGCCTTCGATTCGATCGAAACATATGCTGTACTACAGTCTCTCCAACGGTGCCAAGTCGACTACCGCTATATCGAGGTGTTGAAGTGTTTGTACGAGAGCGCCACAATGTCAGTCCGACTCCAAGACCAGAGCTCGAAGCCTATTCTGCTGCAGCGGGGAGTTAGGCAGGGAGATGTCATCTCCCCTAAGCTGTTTACCGCTGCACTGGAGGATGTCTTTAAGACTCTGGACTGGAGAAGGCTGGGTATCAACATAAACGGCGAGTACCTCACTCACCTTCGATTCGCTGACGATATAGTAGTCTTGGCTGCGACCTTGGAGGACTTAAGTACTATGCTTGTTGACCTCAGTAAAGCCTCCGAGCGAGTTGGTCTTAAAATGAACATGGATAAGACGAAAATCATGTCCAATTCCCATGTAGCACCAACTCCCGTAATAATCGGAGACTTTACACTCGAAGTTGTAGACGAATATATATACCTAGGACAAACTATCCAGTTAGGTAGGTCCAACTTCGAGAAAGAGGTCAATCGTCGAAGCCGACTCGGTTGGGCAGCGTTCGGGAAGCTACGACACATATTTTCGTCCAATATTCCGCAGTGTTTAAAGACGAAAGTCTTTGATCAGTGTGTGTTGCCAGTGATGACATACGGTACTGAAACGTGGCCGCTTACGATGGGCCTCATAAGAAGGCTCAAAGTCACCCAAAGGGCAATGGAGAGGGCTATGCTAGGAGTCTCTCTGCGTGATCGGATTAAAAATGAGACCATCCGCAGCAGAACCAAAGTAACCGAAATAGCTCTCCGAATCGCTAAACTGAAGTGGCAGTGGGCGGGGCACATTGCGCGTAGAACCGATGGCCGTTGGGGCGGGAAGGTTCTTGAGTGGCGGCCACGTACCGGAAGGCGTAGCGTGGGTAGGCCCCCCACAAGGTGGACTGATGACCTGGTGAAGGTCGCAGGAGTCCGCTGGATGCGGGTGGCGCAGGACCGGTCATTGTGGCAATCGTTGGGAGAGGCCTATGTTCAGCAGTGGACGTCTTTCGGCTGATATGATGATGATGATGATGATGATGATGAAAATGCTGATTAGGTAAAATAAGATATATATTATGTAGAAGAAGGCAGAGATAAGCTAGGTAAAAAATCTTGTTTTATGCATTTTGAAGATAAAAGCGGCCAAGAGCATGTCGGGCAATGCTGAATGTCCGTGGTTGCTCATCCATCATAAATCATACCAGTAATAAACAAAAGGAAATCCGAGAAAACTGAGAAGCAATCAGTATATTTTCAATAACTCTTAAACTAAAGTTATTTTTTGGATTAAAACGCGTTTTTCAACTTTAAATAAGAAATGTTAACACAAAGTACTTAGTTTTGTTTTGCCGAACTGTGCTACTACGTATATATTATTTCAAAGTGAAAGTCGAAGTCAAAGTCACGACTCAGAAGTTAGACTCGCCTACATTTTTACGTGTACTTCACACGCGCTCTACATTTTTTTCCACTGTGTTGTCGGCGGCAATGGTATACATACTCATACCTCAGTATTTTTGTTACTTACTAAACACCACGTGGAGGGACGGATCGACGGACGGCCAGACATATCCAAATTATAAGGTTCCCACTTGACTGCAGAACCCTTTAGCAGTGTTACAAGTTAATTTGTCAGTAGTAGGGAAATTCGAATTTTGGTTCTGTAAAAGGAAATTTTCCTTCTTGGTTTAGTGTTTGCATGACTGTAATAAATAAAACTAAGATTAATAGAGAACCAATTTGATAGACACCCAAAAATGAGAAAAATAATATAGTCACGTCTAAAAATATGTATACCTACACTTTAAATAGTATGGCCATGGCACAAGGATCAAAATCGTTACTATATTTTGGAGCCGATCGTACCTATAATACATGTGATTATTTGCACAACATCGCCATCTGTATCATTTTTCTTTAACTACGTTGTATCAATACAACCTCGTTATAGCTTTAAGATGGGCAATGTTTGTCACTGGATGGTTTAACTAGGTGGCATTAGACGAAGTATTTGTTGAGCCAAATCCTAGAAAATTGTAAATTTATCGAGAGTTATAAGAAATAATATATAACAATAAATACTAATTTAAAACATAGTTTCGTTACTTAAGGTGTAATGCTTTCCATAAAAAAATGTCGTTTATTAAGTTATAACTCGTAATAGTCATAATAACATACTACAAATACATCCAATAGTGCACATGTTGTAAATAAATACTAAGTAAATAAAATGTGAATTTGCGCTAAATTAATAGAAAAATCTAGAAGATATTTAAATATCCCAAACATTGCTTATTTTTAAGAAATGGATACTGTACATGTTTTGAAATATATATATGTATATATATGTCGGAGACATGCTTCAGTCGTCGCGGAGCTGTGCGACACGTCGAGTGTCGAACATTAGAATATTCTTATTTACAATGTTTACAATTTATTTGTTTTAAGAGTTTGATATCTAAAAAACGATAAGCAATGTTTTACTTGGATTGGTCTTTGCTTGTTCCATGCAGGTAGACATTAACCGTCATATTGGGATCTGCCCGCCTATGAGCAGGTAGTTTATGACCTGACAGTATAAAAGGTCACTAGCGTTGTTCATGGATGCATTCGCATTCGCCCGTTAGACTTCAATTCATTCTGATTCGCGTGTTAGACTTAGAAAGTCATTCTTCCTGACGAAAGACTTTATTTCTTTGTGTTTTGATATTAGTGAAGCATGGACTCAAGCTTAGAACTCTCCAGTCGTTTCTATGTTGTTTAATCATGTTTTAATTAATAATGTTTCAAGTGTTACCTATTGTGATTATCTAAAATTGTAAATACCAATGATTTGAAAAGATTACAATACAACCCGCTGAGTTTCTTCCTGGTTCTTCTCAGACAGTGGTTTAACTCTTGCGAACCAGAGTAATAAAAAAACATAGTAAGTCATATGTGTTGTGTTTCAATTATGAGTCCATGCCTACGTGCGTAGATGTGCAGATAGCTAAAATCCTACCCCTCTTAGCTCGGCTGTAGTTAGGGGTATCCCGACATATATATATATATCTGCCGTCCAATGGTAAAACGCTGCAACTCGAGTTACAGCGTTTTAAGTGTTTTTGGATCAAATGATTTCTTTCAAGTTTTCCTATCATACTTTGTTTTCAAAATTTTGATATATCTTTTAATTAAGGCCGTACAAAACTGTCAAAACGCTGTAACTACGGCCTTAGCACGCCAAAACATTGCAACTACAGTCATGACTGTCTTACGTTCCAGCAGAACGCTGCAAGTATCACTTGCATCGTTTTGGTACCGCTATAGTAATTATATTTAAAGCGCGTAACACGACAAAACGCTGCAAGTAAACGACAAAAGCGACAGTAATATTGATTATCTTTACAGAGAGTGAGATGAAATGCTTCCAGAGTAGTTTACCTACATAATTTCTAAAAATTTTACAGTCTCTGCATACACTCGTGCGTGACTTTGAGGAAATCATATTTTAAGGCGATAAATGCAATGCAAAAACAAAAACAAAATGTTGTTTTCAGCATTAATTTGACTCGTAAATCAGCCGAATAGTATGTTAATTAAAATTGAGTACTTCAAACCTGGCCACACATAAAGAACGAGACAGGCTTGTTCACTAAATAAAGTAGCCATTGCTGTATAATTATTATTTTTTGTATGAGAACATACCTTTGTATGGGTGTTATTACAAAGAAGGGCTCTTTGCCTATCTTCTCGGACGCTGTGGTTGATATTTATATCAATTTCTCCATAATTAAGGACTTTTATTTGAACTTCTGGATTTAAGTAGGTAGTGTTTCTTCTTATTTTACCATTTTGGGTCATTAAGTTTCCCTATGGGTCTTAACTAAACTACAATACCGATACTATAATAAACTGTGAATCTCGTGTCTACAATTTTTAGTACCTAACTATTTCAAGTCGAACATTGTTAAAATCGTCTCTGAAGTTCGCATTTTTTGGGCGTGAACTTTTGCATTAAGCATTATCTGAAGTTATTTTGATTTTGACGACTTTTCAGCGAATGCTTTTGGATATTGGATTCTTAAACATATAACAGAAGAATCAATTTACAGTCCCATGACTGTTAGAACTACATGGGACTATTGTGTAACAGTAGAGACTGATTTTACGATGGCTACTTTATTTCGTGAACAAGCTTTATATGACTGCTGACAGTGTTCATGATTTTGTTGATTTTGTAAAGACAATAAAAAACAGCAGAAAAAATTTAGACGTTAAGGTATTAAACCATAATGATTATACTTTATTTCCAGATGAAATGAAAATTAAACAACCACCGAATTACGGAATAAGTAAACTAAAGGTTGTTGATAGAGGTTCAAATAGCATGTATGTCAATAACAACTATGCTGCAAGAGAGTTGGTTCTGATAAATGCATTTAAAAAAGCGCTGATTAACATCCTGAACATGAACATCCAAAATGGGTTCAACAATGATTTGATCGACAGTTTGCCAAAACAAGGCTGCAGAAGAGGAATAATGCGAATAATAGTACATTACATCAGAGGCCGGGAATCCGTTTTCACGCCGAGGCATGTGTAGTAGTGTCCCGTCAATGTATGGAAAAAAAAAATTTTTGAGCTACAGTTTCCCCAGAGGCATCAATTTTTTTGTAAATTTACACACATTCCGAAACGAGTAAAAAATATTAAAATATATGTCATCTTTAGGGCTCTACCGCAGTGTAAAGATTTGATTTTTTTCTATTTTTCTGAAAAAAATTATATGCCAAAATATGTTTACATTTAATTGAAGTATTTTTTTTATAAAAATAAATTAAATAAAAAAATATAGGAAAACTATAATTTAAAAAAATCCATATTACATTAAATATTTTTTCTTCTCATTTTTAATTTTATAGCTTGTCTTAAATCTATATTGCATGAAAAATATCATTTTTTAATTTTCAGCTCAGGGAGCCGAATTAAAAAAGTTTTAATTTGAAAACTTCAAACGATGGTAGAGCCCTAAAGATTTAGTCTAAAATTTTTTTAATTATTTTTGCCGTAATCTACAATTTATTTAGAGGCTTTTGGTAGGTCTCGCGTAAAAAAGTCAAATTCGGGACACTCTAAATTGTGTAGTGCTTTTCTCAAACATACAAAGAAATAGGTAATGACAATGTTGTCGAAATGAAAAAACAGTTACTTTGCAGGCGTAGGCCTGAAAAGTGTTATGAAATTCCATTTCCATCCCAGTAAGCTACTGCGCCCTAAAAGCTATATTCTAAGTGGCATAAAACCAATGTTTTAAGTTTTCTGATTCATTGAATGTAACATTTCAATTTATGACATCAAACTATTCTCAAGAGCCATTAAAACATGTCACTTTCAATGGACATGTATTGTATTGTCCATAAAATCTGACCTGTGTTTATTGCTCTTGAGTGTATTTGTTTATTTTTTACCCAAATAGCATTATTTTTTAGTTTATAATTGCACTTGTAATGTTTTGCTCTTGTAATCAATAATTTTTTGACATAAATCCTAGTAGCCATAACATTACAACTGGAAAACTGATGTGGCAGAACAATGTAACTAGGGACTTACAGCGTTCTACCATTAGGTGGGATAAAATGTTATCGTAGAATGCTTGAGGCAAAACATTTTTCAGCTAATATTTACTAAAATACGTAAAAATATGAAAATATTATTTGCCGGCTATATAAATTAGACCGTTACATATCTACTGTGTAAAATTGATTTTTATAGCATTATATTTAATAGGTGTTTCAAAGGCCGAAGTGTTAAAACCTTTAAATAAGTTTTTCTCAAAACTACATTTTAGGACTTACAGCGTTCTACCATTGGACGGCAGATATATAATATATTAATAAGTTAATATATTAATACGTCAATAATAAGTATATACATTTTTTATTGATTAAAACCATTATTACTGTTACTGACTATTATTGCTCTGACTGATTTAAAAAAATCGAAATAATAAAAAAGTAGCCCTACCACAATGGTAAGTCTTCCCAGTCTTCTTGCAACTAACTTTCGTCAGCACAGACCTCTTTCATAAAACCTTCATTTTCAGTTTCATAATTTTTACGACTCCTTGATGTTTATACGGTTACTTACACAATATGTCAGGCCCCTATTTCACCATGATGACAGATGCGACCATTGTCTTGTAAAATAAAATTCTAAGTGGGTGATTATGGAATTAGGTAGGTTTTTTTTGGATTTTCCTGACGATTGATATAAGTAATAAAGTATTGTATCTAAGGAAGTAAAACAAATAATAACACATTTTAATTCAATTTTATTGATTATTTTTCGGGTAAGAGATATTAATTGGATATTTAAAGCAAAATATTATAACTATTGTCTAACAAGTATTAAGATAAAATATTTATTCTTACTACAGTGATGACACTTTAGAAAGAATAAGTAAATTATTAATATTCCGCATAACTGTACAAATAAATTTACATAATGCAGTTAATAGTATCTAATTCTTAAGAAATATTACATTCAAACGCTAAAGCAAGACTTCAACTAAGTGAAACTAATAGGTACAAGTATTTTAATTATATTTAATTTAAATTCAAAATGTCAACCAACAAGTGCAGTTTTGTTACATATATAACATATGAAAGAAATTGAAAATCACATTATTTACCTTTATTTTTAGGTACGTAAGTTAAACCTAAACCTCTTATTTAATGTACATTTTATGTTAAAAAAAGATGGATAATAAATTGTCTATGATAGTGATAGTATATGTCTTTCGATCTCACTGTATGTCTATTTTCACTTTCTATGATTGTAAGTAAGTTAATGAGATCGCTATTATATTCTGAAAAAATATTAAATTATACTTTATTCAGTTAGCCGTTACACCAAAATCTACTTGAAAAGATTTGAAAAGTATAAAATATTGAGGACTTCTAATAGAATCACACTCATCTAATACGTGAAAAGCCTATATAGAAATAACAACCAAGCATTTACCTGGATACAAATTAAACAGATATTGTCAACGTCAATCGCATTTGTTGTCAAGAGTACAAAATAAATTGTGCACATACCCACATGTATACATTTATTAGCACCTAATGTAAAGCAGTGTCTAGTCTTGGTAAAGGCTCTGGGTATATGGCCCGGCCACGACATGCGAGCGGGAGTTCCCATATCGGCATCCCGCTCCAACTCATGGATTCGCCCGCCGCTGGTCGCCTTAGACCAATGTCGTGGCCGGGCCTTTAGAGTCCTCAAGTCTAAGAAGGGACTCAAATCTTGTAGGTTTATCAGACGACAAAAAAATATAAAGTAAAATTCTCGAATATTATCAATATGAGATTAGTCTTTCTCAAAACATGTTTTACACTCGCACGTTTTTTTTATTTCACCGCTATATTTCATCAACCTCAGAGCGGCCGCACACCTGTAAGTTCTTACGTAAGTTATAGTCCAAGAGCCAGTGAACCCTGGGAGTAACGGTCACCCTGTAAGGTTAGAAATTTGTATACTTACGATTTATGGAATTCTAAGAGCAATAGCCATGACCTGGCAGGCGTCAGCCCTGCACGTCATCAGCTCCTTTATTTTTTGAACTGTTAAGTAAATTGGATTTCAAAACTTGTTCAAGTTTCAAGTTGTTGTTTCAAGTTTTGAAGACATATAAAAATTTCGAGTATACAGGGTGAAGTTTATTTCACCTCATCAACTATGCGTTTTCTAATTGATCTGTCATATACTTCTGCTTATTGTAATCGCCTGTCAATTTTTTTTAAAGATCTACAATAAATTAACTTTATCCTATAAATTTTTCAAACTTACAGAAACAAGTTTTGAAATCCAATTTACTTAACAGTTCAAAAAATAAAGGAGCTGATGACGTGCAGGGCTGACAGGTCATGGCTATTGCTCTTAGAATTCCATAAATCGTAAGTATACAAATTTCTAACCTTACAGGGAGACCGTTACTCCCAGGGTTCACTGGCTCTCTAGCTATTATAGCGACGGAGCTATACTAAGGAATGAGATAGTGATATCTCATTCCTTAGTATAGCTCCGTCCCTACAACTTACGTAAGAACTCACAGGTGTAAGACCTGAATTACACCCGTGAGTTCTTACGTAAGTTGTAGGGACGGAGCTATACTAAGGAACGAGAGGTGCATATCACTATCTCATTCCTTAGTATAGCTCCGTCCCTACAACTTACGTAAGAACTCACAGGTGTAAGACCTGAATTACACCCGTGAGTTCTTACGTAAGTTGTAGGAACGGAGCTATACTAAGGAACGAGAGGTCCATATCACTATCTCATTCCTTAGTATAGCTCCGTCCCTACAACTTACGTAAGAGCTCACAGGTGTAAGACCTGAATTACACCCGTGAGTTCTTACGTAAGTTGTAGGGACGGAGCTATACTAAGGAACGAGAGGTCCATATCACTATCTCATTCCTTAGTATAGCTCCGTCCCTACAACTTATGTAAGAACTCACAGGTGTAATCCCAGCCTACGGCCGCTCTCATATCTGCAGCATTCACTTCATGGAAAAAACCCCCGTATTCAGAGTTAAAGGAAGGCTACATTTTCATGAATCGATTGCTGTAAATCCAAGGTTGTAAATACAGCGTCGATTTGCAATGGTAAAAATTAAGTTATAAAGTTTAGTCATAAATGTATGGTTCAAGATTAGCGTTGAAAATTTCCGAAAAAAAAACCGGCTTTCGGAGAAAATCAATGTAAGTTTCCACTTTATATTTTCAACTCTTAACCAATGCCAATTAGGTCCAACTTTCACTTACAAAAGAGGAATACGATGTCATCGAGGAAAAGTCAATTGAAATAGATAAAAGCAGTAACAGTGATAGTGTATTAGCAATGATAATTTCATTAAAAACTTAAATAACACTAAAGTTTAATTTTTTCCCCAAAAACGCGTTTAATTTTTCCTGAAATTTTCAACGCTTTTTAAGATACAATAAAAATAAGTTAAAACTGAGTTGAGTTAGGTATATAATTGAGGCTCACAACACTTGAGACTTTACCAAATCAATCGGTATCTAATGCACACAGCGGCTCGTATATCGGGTAGAAGCTTTACAAATAACATTGAACATTTACCTTCTCTAACAAACATACATCGTTACAGTTTTTCTAGATTTTTCTACACATTTAATAAATGTATGGCACGAAGTTTCTCTATTCTATTGAACTGAAACATTTTTCCAACGACTATAGTAATTTATTCAAACAGGGAAGTAATTAAAATATACGAGTAAATAATGAATTGCTAATCTAAGAATTACTATTGTTCGCGAAGATCAATCGTTGTGATGTAACGTTTTTACAAACTACAACGCTATAAAAAAAAAAAAAAAAAAAAAACAAAATTAAAAAATGACTACAACGGATTTTTCCTAGATCCCATAATCAGATCCTGAGTTGGTGCCAACGGGGCCATCCCGAGCTTATAACATTTCGATTAAAAAGAAAATTGACATATATACAAAAAAACAGTCGCATTTAGAATCTCCTCCTTTTTCGAATTCTATTGACAATGATGAATTTTCTACCCAGATTGGCACTATTTATCATTTACTCGTATTTGATACCAAATTTAAGTTTAGGAAGGTATACTATGCCAATCTAAATTTTATATTGTCTACTGCATTGAGTTATCTGAGGTTGTGTTTTTATGAGAAGAGGTTTAGCAGTTAATCTTTATTTATCAAAAACCACTACTATCATCACATTCAATCTATAACTTATATTACCGATTCTACGATCTACAGTCTAATTAGTTGATTACAATAGATTTATTATAATAATAAACTGTTTGTATGCAACAATGTCACGGGATTTTAAAATTAGACTATTAGTATTGTTACAAACAGATGAAATGATATTTATATCAAGAATTTAGGCCCCCAGAAAAATAATAACTTAGTATATTCAACAAATAAAAATAAAAACTAAAATATGTTTTACCCAAAATCCATTACGTTTATGTTCTAGTGATATATTTTTGTTATAGTTGTATAAATCTGTCTTTTTCATTTATTGTGCATAAATATAGCTTAGTTATACTTTAATTATGTTGAAATATTTATTTTTGAGACAAAAGACAATAAATTCATTTTATATATTTCTAATCATTTCACCATCGAAATGACGAGTGTTAATTATACAGATGTGCTAAAGTTAGGTACGGAACGTTATAAGCATACTTTAAATTAATATCATAATACGAGATTTATTACAGGCATTGAACCTTATTTAAATACATCACTACGTTTAGCATTACCCTTATTTAGATCACTTTACATCTTAATATTATCTAATTAAAGCTATCCCATACAACTTCTCAAATCGTGCTGAAACCAAAGTATAAGCTGATCCGCACATCCGGGAGTCTTTGGAGACTTTAGCCAAAAATTACGTCCATGTTTATGATATTTTACTAATGAACGTTTGAATAATATTTATGGATTTTAAGGTACGCATAAACAAGTTGAAAATGAGTGACACAATAAGGCTGAAGTCGGGTTCGCTCCGAGGGCACCCCGATCGAAGCGCTCCGGGCCTTCGGCTCTCAGGTTCAGCTTCTTTAGATACCGGATTTTTGTTTATCGCTCGGGAGATTTATTTTGTCGCAGCTCGGCCTTCGGCCTCGCGAGCTGGCGCGCTTCTGTGCTCATTCGGGGCTAAGGCCTTCGTTGGGATTCAAAGCGAACCGTCAGGCCTTCATATGACAGTCTCGAAATATTATTAGGGTTGGTCATTTTTATTTCTTTGTTGAAACGTACAGTTTATGTAGCAATTCTCATATATAATTACTGACAAAATATTCCGAGGATAACTTATAGCGCAATGTTTCTAAATAATTTTCCACTAAACGCGTTTGTAAAAAAAAACACGATATATCACTAAGTTCGTTTGATATATTACAATTACATTAACAATACGAGTAAACGCTTCAACTTTGTACTTAAATAGTCTCCAAGACTCTCGGGTAGTGGAATTCGCATAAGAAGCAATCTGTGTGCACTTTACTTCCGTGACTACATCATCTATGAGAGGACAAATTCACTTACTTATATATTTAAAATAAACGCAGTGAAATCGTGGAAAACTTTGTTAAATAAGGAATACCTAACTAGCTATAACCGAGTTTTTGCAAACTATGAGGTAAACGTGGCTAAAGCATGCAATTTTCTGAAAAATATAACGTTGTTTCAACGGTGGTCCTATTATTCCTTCTAATACTTAATAGATTTTGAAGCTAAGTGCCACTTGGATTAATCATAGATCAATGTACTAAATCAATATTAGTTATTTGTATTTCAGGGATGGTGATCTTTCAATATTTGATATTTTAAATTAAAAAAATCTGTTCTAGAAAATTAGAACCACCGTTGAAAGCTTTCGTTGATAATGATCAAAACAGAGATGCCATTATGGTTTTAACTATCTAAACTACAATAATAACTAGGTATACACAATCGAAGGACGTATCAAACAAGTTAAATTTCTTGTATAAAAGTGAATAATAATAATATATGGAATAATACAGATTTTATGATTTATAGAATTAAAATTATATTGAAAACCTTGAAGGAATTTTAGGGTAGAAAATGTTGTATCACAAGTTTCAAAGCAAAAAAATAGGAATTTTCTTTCAATAAATTTAAATGGTCACAGGATTTACATCTCATGTATGGGTAAACTACGTTTTCTTTTTAGTTTTTGAGATCTTAGTCATTGCATTAATTGCTGTTCGCATTATGATTTCAAGTGCTAAATCTGGTTACCAACCCAACATTTGGGTCCGTAGCCAAGATACCACTCACTAACGCTTAGTCACTTACGAAACGCAACTGTCTTTGTCGCACTAATATAAAAGCGTGTCAGAGTGAGAAAACTACGATACGCTACTAAACGTTAGCGAATGGCATATTGGCTATATACGTATTCAATTAAAATACATACCATTCATTCATTACAGAAACTTTTCTTCTTTTTATGCATATGATGATGCATATAATGATCAATGAGATATTAAGATAATATGCATGCAATTGTTAACGATTAGGCAAACCGAGCAAAGAGTCCTACA
>JALPQI010024273.1:0-16711 GCA_025490895.1 Thaumatotibia leucotreta | reverse complement strand
TCAGTTTACATAATTTTACGTAATTTTATTTATCGTCATCACCATTTCAAATGTACAAGACTTATGTATGGATTCTGATTCACCTCTGAACATAGACATTTACATTACATATACATTACATTTTATGTATAAGAATCAAAGTTGCAGCTTTTTGTCCTTCTGGAATACAAAAGCATGTTTGATTGCAAATCTACGCTAGAGACAGGACCATTACCATGCAACTAAAATCTACGTCATTCGAATGAAAGATTTCGTACCTACTGCAATCAAATATGGGATATCGTAGCGCAGCACTCTTACCCGTATCATCTTTTTCATCATCATCATCATATCAGCCGAAAGACGTCCACTGCTGAATATAGGCCTCCCGCAAAGATTGCCCCAATGACCGGTCGTGCGCCACCACCATCATCTTTTTAACCATCTTTAATAAAGGAGGAGGTACTAGGGCTCAAAAGATACAAAACTTGTGCGGTGGTCAGAATTTTGACCAGCCACTGCAAACTGAACAAACACATTTCTAATGGGTAAGAAACAAGAAGCACTATGCAGGTTCTGCCAGGAAGAGGAAGAAATTGCGATGCATATCCTCTGCTCCTGCGGACCATTAATGCATAAAAGAAGTATCCACCTAGGTAGGCACATACTGCAACCATATGAGGTACACAGCATTACAACCCAAAGAATCTGGAAATTTCTGGACTCAACGGGAATAAGTAACAACCTTTAAAATACAAAGGGCCGCCACAATAAAATTGTCTCCTGTTCGTTGCCGCCGCGATTTGGGCTCTACTTTTCACTTACGATCAGGTGGAGTGGAGCCACTTATTTGTTGTGCCAACGTTATTTTTATTGGGTCGGCAACGCGCATGTGACACCCTGAGGTTGCAGGCGCCCATAGGCTACGGTGACTGCTTTCCATCAGGCGGGCCGTATGCTTGTTTGCCACCGACGTGGTATAAAAAAAAAAAAAAAAAAAAGACAATAGATCAACGATTGGTCGAAGCGGCATAGATTGGCCCAACATATCAATAATAAAGGAGGAGGTTCTCAACTAGCAATAAATTGATCCTGAAAGGCATTTTCTATTTGTAATTTTTTAATGAATGTAAAATTCTATTGTAGATTTGCATACAATTAAAGTTTTGTAAATCGCAAATAATTGAAATTATGTGGATGTAGGGACAAGGGTATTTTTGACATATCATGTTTATGCATTTACGTCATTAAAACTGATGGTAAGGGTAGATGATGACAGGAAGTGAGACTCAGCCGCACAGCGGGTGGTAATTGCTTTTTATAGGTCGGGTGACGTAAAAGTATGAACCAATCATTTAACGACTTCGGATTTGGGTTAAAGTTCGTCAGGGTGGGTTCGTCAAGCTTCCAATGTCAACTTTGTCGCAAAAATTTTTTCATAGCTTTACCTTACCTGGTCAAACTGGGGACTATCTTCTGGAGACTGAAGGTGTAATTGTTATCTGTGTTACACTTGTCAGCACCGGGTATGAGAGAAAGAGATGCTTTCATTTACCAAATAGTTTTGCGGCAAGTGTACAAAATCAAAAGTATAATACGGTGTAAAACCAAGTAAACACGCCAGCGAATGACGATAAATCGTCTGTTGGCAACCAAATCACTAAGTAATAAACACCTACTTAAATTATAGCTCGTATCACGGCTTTCATTCAATACTGACGTGCGAGGTTGCTAAGAGTAGTAACACTTTTTATGATAAGTTTTGGTTGTCAGCCGACGAAATATCTCTTCACATCGCATCGGCGTTATCATTCATAACATTAATGTGTCTAGTTTATAACATAACCCTAATGAAGCCTTATTTATTTAAGCGAAATGGTTTAAAAAAATACTTTGTAGTTTTATTTCACAAACCAGTTTTTATTAAAGTTTAACCGCTTGGAAAGTAATTCCAACTGCTTAAAATAACACTTAAAAGAAATTAATGCCACTTTCTTTAAACATAGGTACATTCCTGTTTCTAGGAACTAACTTAAATGCTAGTGCCCCCTGGTGAACTGTAAGATAAAATTAAGAGACCGGAAACTTCATTTCGGACTATACAGTGTGTTACCATGACCCAGGCTTTTACGAAAATGGGTAATAATACGCATTACTGGCAATCGTTTTCAAGTATTAAGAGTTGACAAATATTTAAATTAACTGAACAATTATTTTTATTTCGTTCGAACGATCAATGTAACGCGTGTACTGCTTAGTTGTCAAACGTTGCGAGTGGCTGCGATCTGTCATTGTCAAGTGCCAATAAACGATTTATTTTGAAGTACATTGCTTCTCAATTAACTTTTCTTAGAAAGATAATTACTTTTAAAATTAGGATTTTTAAACAAATAATGCACATGGTTTGGCTAAGAATCTGCATCTCAATCCTCGGTTCAAATAAAAGCCTGCCTCATGTATAATACACAATATTAGTAGGAAGTTGTACAAGACGGTATTTCAGTACAAATGGCGCTTTTTTACGCGCTAGGTCGAGAAGTGATTCATTTTACGTCAGGTCGAAATCTTCGGAGTGTACTGAAAAACGTCCTACTAATACTAATAGAAAAAACGAAGTTCGTAACTCGTGTCGATTTATTTTCATTTTTATTGCACTTGTGTCGTAATTTAGTTTGAGTAAAAGTTGTCTCTAGGAGTCCTTACTTTGAAAAACAGGAGATGAGTTTCCGTTTTTACAAGTTATGCAGCAAATAATTTTAAGACACAAAAAATATGGGTGAAAGTGAATGGCAAATATTTGAGTCTTTTTCTTGCATATCGACGCTGGAAAGGAGACATTGGATAAGCGACACAGTGGGTACTTTACAGGAGAGGCAAAAAACCGCCGAGATTTTCGAAAAAAAATCATTAAAATGAATTAACAGGCCAAATCAAATAATTGAAGCATTATTTATGGACATAAATATGTTTTCTATGTGATGTTTTAATTATTTAACGTATTCAAGTGTTATTTAAGGATTTACTGTCGCTTAAGCAAAATGGTCGGAAAAAAATATTCAGGTAAAATTATCTAACCAACAGCTGTAAAAGAAATAAGGAAGGTAAAAAAGTCCACCCGAGACTTACATAACAAATTCATCATGTTAAAATTATCTAACTGCCGATGTGGCTTATTTTATATTCGGGTAAAAATATATAAATTGAAAAAAATAGCATAAATATATCAGTAAGAAATATCCACATACTTCAAATGAGAAACTATTTTAGACAGTCATTTCAATTATAAGAGTAACATTCCGTGACTAGTAAACGAATTTACTTACACGTGAAAAAAGAAAGACACTGTTTAAGGTATTTTTATAACTTTATTCCAAAAAGTAGGTAAGTATGTGAGTAAGTAATAGTTATTGTTAAGTATTAAAAACAAGTATATATTATATTGTTTTTCTATTTGAGATCATTTCTCTTTATTTTAAAACATGTAAAATCAACAAGGATAACTCGTTATTGAGCCAACAATAGTTAGTACCTACCTACAAACGAGCCACTTGAAAACTATCTACTTTTAACAACCGCACCTGTTTGTATGTTTACCCACCGTATTAAGTTATGATAACACTTAAATAATAGTTTTAGTTAGTACCCATTTCTTTTTTTATTTTTATTTATTGAAGTTCCAAAAACATTTTTTTTAACGCAGAGTAACAGTTGACAGGACAACCCCTCTGCCAAATGTTTCTACATAACGTGACAAAGAATAAAATAGCAGACATTTATGTATACAAATTGGTGCTAACTATTTGACTGACATTTCATTCATGCAAGTTAGGATAAGTGACAGTAGTACGAGTATTCTAATGTAAATTCAGGTAAAAAGGGCTACCTATGCGACAAATGGTTCACAAATAAATGTAGGGGTAAAAATGGATAAACGCCAATAGTTCAGATATCATAGTCAAGTAATATTGTCTAACCGTCTTAAATTTTAAATTAAGATAAAGGTTAAATTGTCCAAACGACATAAGAACATATAATACAGTCAGGTAGAAATAGCTAACCCACAAGTGATGATTAGTTGTTGCACAGCAAAAATATCCAAGTAAAATTTAACCTGTCATGACAAATAGGTAAAATAATCCAAGATTCATTATGTTGAATTACATTTTATCTAATCTACATTTTCTTAAAAGTTGTCAAAAACCAAGTCGCTTAGTAATAAAAAATGATCGAAAGTTCTCTAAATCACCGATGGGATAAGCGACACAAAAGTTGTCAGATGGAAACGAAACCTAGCTCATTCGACGCAGAAAAAATTGCCGATTCTAACGGTGTATATAACTCAATATCTTCAAAAGTGTCGCTTATCCAATTTCTCCTTTCCAGCGTCGATATTATTAATTAGACATCAGACAGGCAGTTTAAAAACTGATAGTTGCCTGCAACCAACTTATCTCCATTTAAGTAATCTTTATTCCAGTTACGTGTTTGTCTAATCGGATCTTATAATATCTACATATTCTGTACCGAAACCACATCTACTGATAGTTTATTCAATGTTTCGACAACTCTGTTGCTGAGAAAATGTTTGCGCGGGTTGTTTATCTATTAAAACTTTGTTTCACAACTTGCAGCAATAGCTTGTATACTTAGCTTTACATATCCTTGCATGTGCATGTTCAGATTTGTCACTTGTTCAAATTCAGTAATCATCATGATATTGCTCATAAATGAAAAATTATGTTGTGACATAGCATACCAGGCTTAGGTCGAGACATCAGAGACTTTATTTTATGTTGGCTAGCTTTGTCTGATGTACTACCATTCGTAGGAAATAAGGTGTCAGATAGCTAGCAGACCTAGCAAAGACGCGCGCGCCGCCCTGCGGCCCTACCGCGAAAAACGAAATTCATAAATTTCGAGGATTTGTTTCTCTCATTCTAGTGACGCCTTCTTTTGAGTCTCTATCACTCGATACGTATCCTGGTATGAATTTCAATTTTCGCGGTAGTAGGCCTGTACCTCCACTCGCCGGCTACGGCGTGCGATATAAAAGTTGAACTCCATGCTCAGCGCGGCCCCCCATTGTGATCTGTTCACGAGGGCATGACAAGTCTGATGAACGAATGTAAGGGAATGTTTGGGAATAAATGTATGTGATAATTATATTTGTAATACTAAGTTTGTAATGCTATGGTCCTAGCTGTAAGCCACAAATGTTATTAAAATAAAATAAAAAAAAAAACAATGGCATACGATAAGTATGTCACATGATCATAACAATATATGGAAATAGTCACGTGACCTTTCGTGCAAATCTGCGATTCTCATACATTTATTAACTATCGCTTATCGTATGCGATTGCAGAATGCCATCTTGGTTAGGCCTGCTGATCCACTGATCGTAACAGCATGCAACAGGTTATTTAGCTGTTCTTATTTTAAACGTTGATGTATATTCCATTTTACTTTATGAATAGCGTACGAACGATTGATGGCATCTTACACAAAGGCATCGGTGGAGTCGATATCAAGTATTTATTTTTATGATTGAATGAATAAAATATTGTATTGAACTCTCTTTACAGTATTATATTACAATATAAAAAAGTTTATTTATCGTCTGTAACATTTTTTTTGTAGCAGTACTGAAACAACATAATTATTTTCTCATCATAAATAAATGTATGTAGTTTTACATTTTATACTTTAAAATATGCGAAAATGGTGTTATGAATTCATTCAATCATAAAAAGTAGTAAGTCGACTCCACTCTATTGATTCTTATGTGAAAAATGCCACTGTCCGCAATTAGGAACAAACTAATTTCATTAACACTTTGAGCGCGGGGAACTCCCGAGGAGAGTTGTCTGTGGGAGATCCATTTTCGCTAAAAAGCGGAAAAATCACGGGATCGGCTACGAACGTAGCTCGTACCACTCGTCCGCAATGAAAGTGTTAAAACTTCAAGCGGTCCTTTCTTGTATTCATTGTGAAGCTACGCTCGTAGCAGAATGCTACGCTACGTAGCAGTTACGAGTACGTAGGGCAAAGAAACTAGAAGCCAGCCAAGCTTTTGTGGTCCGTCGTATATGAGTTTGAAGAGTACATAAACAAATATTTCATCTTCCCACTCGTATAACATTTTTATTATTACCTCAAACATGTGTAAAAATTAGTGAAGGATGTACTAAGTGGTTTATCGATCGTACTAAATTTAATCTACATAAAATAACCCAAGAAATACATATATCACCACACAATTACAACTTCATTTGTCCCATCTGTCAATAGCTATCGGATTATTTTATGCGTCTTATTTCTGTTTGCATTACCTACATTGCTACTCCATAAAAAATACCTTAAAAACACTCTATTTACAGGAAAATCTTATAAAACAAGAAGAACAATAAGGTTGATCATCACCATCATATCAGCCCAAAGACGTCCACTGCTTAAAATAGGCCTCCCCCAAAGATTGCCCGATGACTATCAGCATCCAGCGGAGTCCTGCAACCTTCATCAGGTCATCATTCCTCTTTGTGGTGGGCCTACCCAGTGGGTACCCATACCCACGCTGTGCCTTCCGGTACGTGGCCGCCACTCGAAAATCGTCCTTAAGTGAGGTTCATTAAAACAATATGTTTATCACGAGTTACTCAAGTTTTTTTAAGTCCGATTGATTCGCCTTTCACATAAATAACTTCATCAAAAGCCGATCGCTATGCCTACGCAATAAATACACGTCTGTATTGTCTTACGAAGCGTCAGTAACCTGCGCATTTTGAAATGGTTCTATAGTGACCTAAGGTCGTGTGTATGTGTAATATTGATTACTTCAGCTGACGCTAATTCAAATTCTCTCGATCTTTAGCCCGTAAAGCTTAGCTTACATCGCTGCACATATGATACAGTAAAGCATTTCCTAGATTTCTAATTAGTTGCGTTCCACTATGATGACTTGATAACATTGCTGCCCATCATCAATTTTTTATATACAAATACCTAGTCACTGTTACTTCCATCCCATGTATGTTTGTCGCTGGATGTCAAAGGCGCCGCCGTCGAAATACGTAGGTATAAATGCATCTGAATTTCCAATCTCGTAATATTAACATAAAAACATTCAGTCAACACCGACATATACCAATTAGCTTAAAGTTTTGTCAGCCTCCACAGTCCATAGCCCAGTTGGTAGTGACCCTGCCTACGCAGCGGGAGGTTCCGGGTTCGAATCCCGGCGAGGGCATTATTTGTGTATTTATTCATCACAAATATTTGTTCCTTGGTCATGGCTGTGTATTGTATTCAAGTATCTACATATATCTAGCTATTATATATATCGTCGCCTGGCACCCACATCACAAGCCATAATTGAGCTTACCGTGGGACTAGGTTGATTTGTGTAAGATGTCCCAAAATATTTATTTATTTAGTTTACATTGGAACATACTAGAGTAAAACATTTCCTAGATTTCCAATACGCGCAAGCTCTATTATTTAATTTTGTTCATATATCAAAGGTTGTGTTTATTATATTTCATAACATAACAAAAGATGCTCTACTGTAATATCATCGAGTACCTACCCCATAGAATACTGTGGGGTTTAGTTTTTTAATAATTTCATACTCGAAAATATGTTTTTTCATCCAACTTAAAAGGCTAATAAAACAAATACCTAATTTTCGGTATCAAGTTTAACATAGTCCCTTATTTAGTTAATTCGAACAGGATCTCACATCAATTTAAAAAAAATCCCATATAGTAAGATATTGTGAGAATATGTAACACTTATTACCCAAGTTGACAATAAAATAGTTCACATGTTTGCAATTGACTTTTGACTTGAAGCCTGTAAAGCCAAGCTTACATCGGTACATGCTACGTAAAGCCTTCAGTAGCCTCGCGCCCTTCGGCCAGACAGGCCGCGTCGCTCGTCTACGGAAACCGCGATTTTTAGTTCATCGCGAGTGTAGTGAATTGACGTTTAGTGTGCAGTCATAGTCATGGTTATTTGGCGCGATTAAAAAAGGTACGTGGTTTTTGTATTTTTTTTTGTTTTCTAGAAAAAAATAAGTTGTATTAAAAGAAGTGCTAAAAACTTAGCCATACAAAAGGCAACTGAATCAATTGATATTCAATGTAATTCGTGATTATAATGTACTTATTTAAGAAATTTCGACATGGTGCAATTTCATGAGCAATTTCTAGATACGTGACGTAAAGTTACTGAAAAAATTTTTATTTTTTTTTTACATTTTGTAATGATTGAAAATTCTGTAAATTTATATGAATTTTATCGACATTGAAACTCACAAGAAGAGAGCGTTCTTCCATCTGAAAAGCCGACGACGCATTTGTGATGTCCTCTGGTGATGCTAGTCTCCATCGACGGCGGAAGTCGCTTGCCATCAGATGGTCTTATTACATTAAGAAATGAAGACGAAAATAAATAAATAATAAATAAACATCTTACACAAATCGACCTAGTCCCATATAGATACTTAAATATATAGACAGCCAACAAGCTAAGGAACAAATATTTGTGATAAATAAATACACAAATAATGCTTTCGCCGGGATTCGAACCCGGAACCTCCTGCTTCGTAGGCAGGGTCACTACCAACTAGGCTTCGGAGGCTGACAAAAAACTTAGTAGCAGAAAAAAATTCTTAAGCTAATGCCATTTTTTTAATGATCTTCGATTTACTGCCACATGCATATTTGTCTTGGATAGGTAAGACTATGACATATATGACAGATATAATGATATCTATTTTATTAAGTATACATGTTAGGATTTACGTTAGAAATTTCCCATTCTATCCGGAATGCCCTGATAATTACAACGACCCTGATGATGAATATTTTAATTAAATTTACGGAGTGTTAATTAAAATCGATTTAGAAAGACTGTTTGGGGGATAATTTTAATTGAAACTGCTCCATTTCCTTCGTACGAGCACAGAAATTGTATGACAAGCAAAAAGAAAAACAAAATTGAGTAAGTAAACATAAACAAGATAATTAAATTTCTGTTTGATCTTAGGTGTTATTAAAACATGGAAGTTAACCTTTGAGAGCTACCTTTTTAAAAGTACGTTAATGAATAAATTTGAACGTAATAAATGAATAAATGTCAAAGGACAGTCTTACATAATTTGCTGCTCAATTAAAACTTATGCTTAGACATTGAGCGACGATATTAATATACAGGGTGTAATGGTTAAGTGTGGCCAGGCCATAATTTCGTAAATAGGTATAACAGATATCAGAAACCTTTCAACTGATATCGAAAGTGCGTTACCCAGCGAGTAAAATTGCATTACTAACTTTTTCTAAATGGATGGAGTAATATTAAAAATATTAAGTTAAAACGCTTCCATACATTGAGTACGACGTCTAGTCTTAAAAAATGTCGGGTTTCATAATAGATAAAACTGTTAAAGATTCGTTATGTGTACGAATAAAAATATTAAATAAATAATAATAATAAATAAATAAATATCTTGGGACATCTTACACAAATCAACCTAGTCCCACGGTAAGCTCAATTAAGGTTTGTGTTGTGGGCACCAGGCGACGTTATGTATAATAGTATATAATAGGTACGTATAGACACTTAGATACATACACAGCCATGACCAAGGAACAACCATTTGTGATAAATAAATACACAAAGAATGCCCTCGCCGGGATTCGAACCCGGAACCTCCAGCTTCGTAGGCAGGGTCACTACCAACTAGGCTACAGAGGCTGACATATTACTCGTGTATTAATACATCGAACAAATAAATACTAATACACGGATAAAATAACGATGTATTAGATCAGCCTCCGTAGCCTAGTTTAAGCCTAGTTTAAGAGGTTCCGGGTTCGACTCCCGGCGAGTGCATTATTTGTCTTCTTTTCGTGTCGAGATTCATCAAATAACAGATGCCAAGAAAGCAGCGGTACTAGCTGATGCAGCCATCTTGTCCCTCAAGTCAAACTCGGAGCAGGAGCTTTTAGTACCGTTTGGTAGCGAAAGTTTTGTAACCAACTTTGAAATGAGAATAAAATCACAATAGGTATGGCTTTAAATCGGGACTTATCATTGCCGATTTGTAACCTGGTTTGTACCAAATCCAGCTACGAGATGGGACAGTTATTCTCATTTCATAGCCGGCTACCAGACGGGAAACCATATTTTCCATTTGGCAGCCAGCTACCGAATCTGGCTACCAAACGGTACTAAAGGAGCAGGAGTACGGGCAGTATATTTATCTATCACAAATATTTGTTCCTTGGACGTGGCTGTGTATCGTATTTACCGTGAGACTAGGTCGATTTGTACAAGTATTTTGTTACTATCAAGAATAGATGAATAATTATGTACAGTTAAACCGTTGGCATCCTAGGTCCCACAATGTCAAAGTGACGTTATAAATTCATTTGTAATCGCACGCGTTTTCGCTTAGAGTTCTAAGCGAGCATTCGTTCGTTCTTGGGCAGATGAAAACAGGATTTCACATAGCAAAATGTTCGTTCGTCAACCCACGAACGAACGAATGGTCGCTCAGATCACTAAGTGAAAACGCGGCTTTAGAAACCTCTTGTAATTATTCCACAATTTCTAAAGTGTACTCAGGCACACGTGGGGATGTAAAATAGATTTGCTAAGATATATTTTGAGGACCTTGACCGCTCCGATATATCTAATGGCTCCAATCCCGATCGAATCACGAATCGAGAAAAACCTAACGATACCGATACTTGCAAAATTATACGGCTATGGTTAACATTCACCACGGCGTTGAAAATATGACAAAACATAATATCTACGCAAAACCTTATACGTAAACATCGTAAAATACTGATTACCCAGTGTCGTAAAACATAAGGGTATGCATAGTAAGTAGGTAGGCACTGTGAAATGGTGTATTCGTTTTTTAGTTTACTGCATTTAATATGATTGAAGCGTACACCTAACTATGTTAATGTATATGAATGATTGCTGTTTCGTAGTCGTTTTAAATTTTTCGGTTGTAAATTGAATTAACTGAATCTTTAATTTCATATATCGTCCTATTACTGCAAATGACGGCAATGTATTATGTGATCCGATAATTAATTTAACTATCATGATATTTAAATTAATTCTGCCAACCCCGATTTGTGCAGATAGCTGGTATTTACAGTAATAGGACGATAACTATTCTGTTTTGTTTAAATGTTGATGAAATTCGTCGGAATGTCTATTCGACAATTACGGCTTCTAGATCCGAGGTTGTAGTGGGTTCTGAATATCTTCCTTTTTATCTTTTTTATCACAATTTATACTTATTAGGAAAATAATAAAAAGTTTGTAGAAAAAAAAAAACCGTCGTAAGAAATGTCATCATCAGCCTATGATAGTCCACGGCTGGACGTAGGCCTCTCCTATTAACTATGCGTACAAAACGCATTAGGAGGTAAATACCCATAATCGCCGTGCTGGGCAAGCCGATTGGCGATCGCAGTAATGTGTCCACTATGATGACGCTGCTGCCCATCATCAATCTTTTATCAAATAATGGTCAGTGACACTTCAATCCCTTAGTCGACTCTTACGACACCCTCAGGAGGAGTTGGGATGGTGACAAATTATTCTCATTGCCGTCACCACGCGGTTAACGGCTTGTAAGAAATGTAATACTTGATTAAACTTTTGCGTTGGGAACCAATCGGGGTGGTTAAGATCGATAGCTTCTTTTAAGGGTTTAGGTTTCATTTTATTTAAGTTTTTTTAAAACTACATTTACTTATTTATTTTTTAAGATTTATTTTGTAGTCAGTATTATTCTTAAGTAGTTTTTGTTATCGATTTATAAAGCGATTTGACCTTAATTTAAATAAAGCAATATTATTTCAAAAGTTAATGTTTAACATTACGTTTTATCAATTAGTCACACTTAAAAGGACCACTTCGTCAATTTTCAAATATTATAAATATTCATTATAGCCATAAACACTTTCACACTCTATTAGAGAACTCTAAACTCAAGATGTACGTGGCGTTCAGAATCGCATGGACGATTTATGAATTAATTCATTCATATTTAAACTGTCCGTGTCATTTTGAACCCAACTGTACTGGACCAATTTTTGTAATGCGTAGTTACTTTGGATGTAAATGAATTATAAAAATATAGAAAAAAACTACCCAAAGAAACTGTACGTCTGTGTTGTATTGATGGGGAAAAGATCGATCGTCCATTCTCGCTACTAATCTTATAATTTCGATTTAATGAATTGGGATATCCGATATATTATAGGATATCCGAATCATCCTAAATTTATGCTACTATCAACACCATCAAAACGTCACTACATAATAGTGCCTGCGAGATGCCATTCTGTAATCGTATACGATAAGCAATAAATTTAGGAGAATGACAGAACGAAAGAAAAATCACATGACCATTTCCATACCGCACGTGACTATCGCTTATCGTATTACATACATATAAATGTTCTGACTTTTAGAGACTCTATATCTCTTGTTATATTGCAATTTATATAAAATCAATTTTATGTTTTAGTTTTTTTTTAATGCATATAAATCGTTTTTTGAAAAATTATTAATGCTTACGTGAGTTATCGCTTATCGTATTACATATAAATGTTCTGAGTTCTGACTTTTAGATACTTTATCTCTTGTTATATTTCAATTTATATAAAATCAATTTTGTTTTAGTTTTTTTTTTAATGCATATATAGTTGGTTGTAAGAAGTATCACTGTTTGAAAAAATAAGTCCCGCCAAGTTTCTTACCGGTTCTTCTCGGGTCAGTGGTGTAGGGTTAGAACCGGAAATAGTTTTAATTTCATATGTAACTTAGACTATTTATAAGAGTTTGTTGCTATCCCAATTAGAATAAGAATCATTTGACTTTGACTTTGTATACGATTGCCTACGAACAAATGAAACATGCAAGCCGCACGCCACAGGTACTAAATTGCCTTTCAAAAACGGTCCTAATTTTTAGTTGTCAAATGTCACCCCCTCTTCAATGCATCATGGTAATGAATTTTATATCTATATATATAAAAGAAGAAGCTCCCTTATAATGATGCACGCACAGCCTAAACCCCTGGTCCTATAGACTCCAAATTTGGCACGTAGGTTCCTTTTATGGTGTAGACGAGCACTAAGGCCTCGGTCGTTTTGACCAGCCGCCGCCCGCCGCGTGCGGCCGACGATAGACGCCGGCCGCCGCGGCCAGCGTATGAACTGGGTATTATGGTCGTTTTGAGATCGTAGCCGCGGCGGTTTCCGAGGGTTTTGTTTGTGAACGGACGTGTGTGATGGAAAAAACTATAGCATATCTACTGCTTAAGGAAGAAGAGGAGGAGGACCATCTAATAGTATTAAGAAAGCAGAAGAAAAAGAAGAACAACATATTTAAATGTAGAAAAACGGAGGGTGCCTACAATATTTTGATCACTAGGCATTTAAATGATAAGAACAAAAATTTGTGGAATATTTTCGACTATCACGGGCGGAATTTTCGACAGTACTAAAGTTGATTGAACAAGATTTGACGAATCCACCAACTAACGTCCATCCCAACCCTATTTCTGCTGCGGAAAAATTGGCGTTTTGCTTCAAATTATTGTTTTTGAAGTTTTTATCCTGCGAATCGTACAATATACTGTGCACTTTAACTAATTCAATCAAAAACTCGTCACTTTCCTTTGTAAATTTATCCATATTGTCCGAGCGTCCACACGCCGCAATGCTCCAAAATGACTAGAGACGCGGCGGCCAGCGGGCGGCAGTAGCGGGCGGCGCGGGGACGCCGCACGCGGCGGGCGAAAACGACCACTCCCGAACATTCCCGAATACACCATTCACACGCTGCGGCCGACTGGACGTCGTCGGCTGCGGCCGGCGGGTGAAAACGACCAAGGCCTAAGAAAGGATTTTACAAAATTCACCTTCTAAGGGGTTGAAATGGGGGTCTAAAGTTTGTTTGGCGAAATAAGATTAGTTTAACTATTTGATCCGAAACTTCGCAAAAGTATTCTTTAATTTAAAGTAATTGAGTAAAGGTATGTTAAAGGTTTTTTGAAAATTTAACCCTCGGAAAAAGGTAAAAAGGGTGACGAAGTTAAAAAAACAAGTTGGGTATCGTTTCTATGGTTTATCGGGACGTAGATCACGAATACAATAACGATTTTTAAGTTAAACGCGGCGGACGTGAAATACTATGTACACGGTTATGGTGTAATGGGGTAAAATTCGAAAAATATCAATATAATTTTATTATTTATCTTTTATTTATATATATAAAAGAAGAAGCTCCCTTATAAAGATGCACGCACAGCCTAAACCCCTGGTCCTAGAAACTCCAAATTTGGCGTGTAGGTTCCTTTTATGGTGTAGACGAGCACTAAGAAAGGATTTTTCAAAATTCACCTTCTAAGGGGTTGAAATGGGGGTCCAATGTTTGTATGGCGAAATAAGATTAGTTGAACTATTTTATCCGAAACTTCGCAAGAGTATTCTTTAAAGTAATTAAGTAAAGGTATGTTTAAGGTTTTTTGAAAATTCAACCCCTGAAAAAGGTAAAAAGGGTGACGAAGTGAAAAAATCAAGTTGGGTATCGTTTCTATGGTTTATCGGGACGTAGATCACGAATACAATAACGATTTTGAAATTTAACGCGGCGGACGTGAAATACTATGTACACGGTTATGGTGTGATGGGGTAAAATTCGAAAAAAAACAATACAGTTTTATTATTTATGTTCATTTCTGGTTCTAAAGATTCCAAATTTAGCGCGTAAGTTTCTTTGAGGGTGTAGGGGTGCTCTAAAAAAGGTTGAGTCGAAATCCACTCCTTAGAGGGTGCAATGGGGGTCCAAAGTTTGTATGGCGAAACAAAGTTAGTTAGACTATTTGTCCGAAACTTCGTAGGAGTATTCTTCAAAGTAATAGAGTAAACATATGTTGCAGGATTTTCGAAAATGTAACCCCTGAAAAAGGTAAAACCGATGAAGTGAAAAAAAAAAAAAAAAAATAAATATCTTGGGACATCTTACACAAATTAACCTAGTCCCACGGTCAGCTCAATTACGGCTTGTGTTGTGGGTACCAGGCGACGATATATATAATAGATAGATACGTATAGATACTTAGATACATACACATCCATGACCAAGGAACAAACATTTGTGATAAATAAATACACAAAGAATGCCCTCGCCGGGATTCGAACCCGGAACCTCCAGCTTCGTAGGCAGGGTCACTACCAACTAGGCTACAGAGGCTGATAAAAGTCTTGACTAGGCCTGCCTGCATTGAAAGCAGAGGGCAAGGAATAGCGTAATACAATATTATGCAAACAGTAGCGCATTCTAGGTACCGCATAATCCGGAGCATGATGCTGCACAATGCCAACTAATTAGTGGTCAAATTGCGGTTTCCACATTGCTTTATTGTAATTTTGGATTTATAATTAGCGTGAAACTTAAATATAATTATTAACCCTTATTTCAACAACTTCCAAAATACTGGACGTAGTTTTTAAACAGTATTTGTATTTCGAACCAACTATTTAAACTATTGAGTGACAAAAAGGCTATATAAACGACTTTATATTTGATAACGCAATATTTATGAGAGGATTCTTTCGATACTTATTTTTGCACTTGACTGTATGTCCAACCAGTTTGTCAGTAGAAGTAGGCGGCAAATTTAAAAAAAAATCGGTGAGAAGAGTTGGTTATCTATGTCTATAGAAAACTAGAATTTGCCGCCCCGCCATTTTCCTAGTGACAAGAGCTGATTACACAGAGTATAATAAAATTATGTATATCACAATCATATGGTCCAACTTTTTTACTTCCATTTAAATTTGCTTTTGTTTTAAAAACTTGGTACCGGAAAATTAATTCGTATAAAAATACAAAGGAGCTAAACTGAATAAAATTGATAACCGTGTTATAAAACCAGCTAAAAGATTTAAAGCAATTGTGGAATGCATACTTTACTATAAATATTCATGAATGTCGTAACGTAATATATTCATAAATGCCAACCAAAACTTTTGCGGCATACGTTCGTGATGCTTGATATTTTCTGCGTATAAATTCATTTTAATTTCGCATATGCACCGTTTGTGGTAATGAATACGATTTTTAGGAAACCGACTGTTAGACAAACTTTAACAGTTATGAACTGACTGGGTCGAAAAGGTTTACAAGTTCAGTCCCATTACAGTGATAGACAGAAAACCGCGGATTGTTAGCTGCATTACGCTGCTCAAATTTGAGGTATGGTGGCGGCTCTTATAGTTTCCCAAAAAAAAAATTGACGTATGTGAACAAACCAATATTGATGGCTCTTTGACATCTTCAAAACAGAATTATTCAAAACAGTAGTATTTGTAATTAGCCACTCACTTGCTTTGATTTTTGCGATATACTCTATGTCTATGTAAAATAAGAGTGATGACATGTAACAAAAGCTACACGAAGCAAGTGAGTGGTTAGAATATTAAATTCCCAAAGTTACCTCCAATTCGGTTACCCGCTTTGTTCTGTTTCTTGCACCGCCTACATGTTCTCTGCTTTGCCCGAAGGTTGACTGGTAGAGAATGCTTCATAGCATTAAGTCCGCCTTTTGTACATTTTTTTTCCTTTTGTGCAATAACGTTTTAAATAAATAAAACAATGAATTTCTACTGCATTAAGCTATTCTTCAAAA
>JALPQI010024272.1:0-17586 GCA_025490895.1 Thaumatotibia leucotreta | reverse complement strand
ATTTCAAGTCATCCAGTAAGACTGTGAAGAAAAAAATATTTTTACAGATCAAAGTATTCTGGTTTTCTTTTCGTCTTGCTACATTCTAAACCAATGTTTTTAAAACATCAACAAGCATGGGAGCCATGTAAAAACTTATTTTTTTATGGCAACTCGTGGGCTGGTGGAATCATAATGATTAAAATTACAATTCTGTTTGTTTAGCCTTTCCTTGGTCATTATGTTTGCTGATTTGCTGTTACCATTTCTGTAAGCAGTTGCCAGGGATGTAAGGATTCTATAAGGAGAGGATAAGCAAACACTTTTATTAATGAAATTTTCCTATTTACTTAGGTTTCTTCTATGTTTAAGTTTGAAATTTAAATATGTCCAAGACATTTTTTACAGTTTATTCTTTCAACTCCATTTCGTCAAAAACGGAAATACTTTAAAAAATTAAGAAAGCTAATTTTAAGAACCTCTGAGATATCGCTACAAGTTCATGAACAAACTATGTCATTTATGTGACCAGTTTAATTTTGAGGTCTAGGGAATATGATTCTCATTTTTTTGTAATCACGCGTTACCAAACACTGAATCCTTTATACTAGGTCAGCAGTCAAAGATGTCATTATATCAGCGACGAGGAACCCGCGGAACCTATATATTATAGCTAATTTTGTGCCATTCGCCATCCACATGATGTACGTTCTGTTTTTAAAGCAAGAGAAATTCGTCCATACGCTATGGCAACGGCTACATAGACACTCGTTACACATTTGTTAATTACCATAAAAAAAACGGTATAATTTAATTTAATATAATAGTTAAATTGAACTTACATCGGATGGTTGAGTTTCACAAATGACTTCTATGTCCTTAGGAACACTCAAAACGTTTTTGGTAGAATGTTCTATTGTATTAGAGCTTAAAATGGAAAATGTTTGAGTTGTCATATCAGCACAGTCTTCATCTGAATTCTTCTTTATATCATCACTTGTGCTTGGAATGCAGCTAGCTTGGCTACCAAATAAATCTTCGGAAAGAGACTGATTCGTTTGTGCTAATGGTATGACGTCATCTGCAACAGAAATTAAAACATATCATCGGGGATACTACAATATTGTGTAACTAGCAAATTCAATTAGGATCAATTTGAGAGTCAATTATTTGATATTTGAACTCTCTGTTTTGGTAGTTACGCGGTATCGCACTATCAACGACGATATTGCATAATCTCCAAAACAAACTGACCGCTCATGACCCTTATTACAATATACATAAAGTGCATGCACGGTCGGTTAACCGTGTTAGTTATGGTACTTGGTGGTCAAAAGTTAACAGCTTTTATAAGTCTATGTCTACTTATGTATCTAGATAAGTAGAAAAGGACATATAACTCTCAAGTATTTCGGTACAATGCCACAAGGGCCAATCTTAGATATAGGTTAGGTTAAGTAGATTAGTTAGATTTAATCTATGTACATAACTTGTAGTATTTCGTGACTTTTGTAGATAGTGATAAACACCATTTTAGAGTATTGTTTAATGAAATTGTCACCAATAGTAAATTCTTAACAGAATCAATTATATTTAAATAAATCAATATCTTGGGACATCTTACACAAATCAACCTAGTCCCACGGTAAGCTCAATTAAGGCGTGTGATGTGGATACCAGGCGACGATAGAAATAGAAACGAACCTACATCTACAAAAACGTAGATTCACACTACATGCATAAAAAATTACCTTGTGATTCTTTAACAAGTTGACTATCAGTAGGAGTATTCTTCACAGCATTATCAACTTCAATTTCACTAACTGGATTATCTTTTGCGTTATTAGATTCATCATCAGAATCTTCAAACGCTTTTAGAATCCTTCCTTTCTTCGGCTTTGATTGATTTTCTTCCTCATCAGACGATTCGTCACTAGATTCTTCACTTTCCTCGTCCTCATCATCTGCTTCCTCTATATCTTCAACATTTCTTTCGCCTTTTTTATCCTCATCATTACCTGCTTCCTCGTCATCAGAAACCTCAGCTTCCTCGTCAATCATAGGATTATTTTTCCTTGGTTTATCTGTCATATCACAATCATCTTCCTCCAATTCTTCTTCACTTTCTGATGAAGACTCTTTAGCTACATCCTCTTTCTCCTCTAGTTTAGCTTCAATCTTTTCTAAATTATCAACATCGGAGTCATCCTCTTTCTCAGCATTCATTTCATCATGCTGTTGTTTTTCTTCTTCCAATCTCTTTGCCCATTCAAGGGATCTCTGTTCAGATATTTTTTCTTCTAGTTCTTGTTTTAATTTCAAATGTTGCATTCCTGGTTTGATCCTGGACAAGAACAACTTTATGTTAACAAACATGAACAGTTTTAAATGCCTCTAGTAGGTTCAGATATAGTAAATATTTGTTTTACGTCGTATTTTTATAGAACAAATCTAATGAATTGCTCTCAATCTTGCTTGAGCAATATAAAGTCGGAGTTTTCAATAAAATATGGCAAGAGGTTATTCAAGACAACTAGAGAATAGTAAACACAAGTTGAAAATGTACTTACGTTAATTCCCTTTCTCTTTCCTTTTCTTCTGGTGTTTTTAGTTTAGAAAAATACGTAAACCTTTCCTTCAATAGTTCTACCCCAGTCAACTTTCTTGGCCCTACAGGATTGCTGCCATCTAAATCAATCACCATGCCCGGAGCTCCCGTAAGTTTGGGTTTCTTATTTAAATTATAAGGATCTCTAATAAGCATTGGAGAATCCGCGGCGGTATTGTCATCTAAAATAAATGTTAGATTTATAAGTCTTAAATAGAAATCAAACTTAGTACACATATTTAGTTCTGGTCACTTACCTTTTGCGTTTTCAAGAATACTTTCCAAGTCTTCCATATTGATATCAACATCATCAAAATCGTCATCAAAGTCGTCATCGTTTGATTTGTCTTTAATATAATCGTTTGTGATTTTATCATTGTCTGTAACAGTTTGCTGGTCATTTTTATCATCACTAGAAACATTCAAATTATGGCCTTCAGTTATTGCCGAATTACCCGAAGTTTTTGGTTTGTCTATATCTTCTGTGTTTAGCATTTTCTCAGTTTCATACCTTAATTCCATCAATTGACTTTCTATTCCTGTAGCCAGCTTATTATTATATGGTTCAGACTCAGTAATATTTCCTTCGGAAGTGTCCTTCATTTCTACATCGTTAACATCTTCTGCATTAACTGTATTTGCTACATCTTTATCAGCGATATCTGTATTTGATGCATCTCCATTAGCAATTTCTGCATTTGATGCTTCTTTATCGGGAATTTCAGTACCTGACGTGTCTTTGTTAGCAACTTCGGTGTTGGATATATTTGGTTCTTTTTGAACTATTTCTACAGTCAGATCTGGTAGGTAATTTTCATTAGTTTCCTCTGTTTCATTTGCGGAAGGTAAATCATTTTCTAGTTTGTCGTCGTTTTCAGCTGCAATGGTTTCGTGGTTTACTTCCTTGGCATCAAGAGGATTAGGTTGAGGTCCAGGCTCTTCATTGCTTTCAGTTGGAGTCTCATTTGTTTCTTCCTCTTCTTCAGACTCACTCTTGCATAACTCCATCATTTCTTTATTTCGTTGCTCTAGTAATTTACTAAAAAGGAATTTGATAATAAAATATTATTAATATTATTATTAGGCTTAGGACTTTTCATAGCATATCGTGGTTCTAAAATCCTTGGAGCCGCTATGTGAAAATTTTTCGAAGTCAAAGTCAAAGTATATTGTAATATTCTATTCACTTTCTATAATGACTATAATGATTTATACCTACTGTCACATCGTTACTGAGTTAATTTTAATCGAACATAATTAATTTTAAAAATCGAACTTGATTTCATAAAAAGTGCATACGAATATATCAGAAACCATAAAAAAATAGATAATTAGGTTCAACACAAACTAGAAAAACCCTCCTAGATCGGAAATAGCGATGAAAATGGCGAAAGTATCATGTTGTTTTTCTCGAAAGTTTCGAATCTTTCGTATAAATTACATGTAACTTCCGAACACTCAGCCGCATCAGTCGTGAGCTACGAACGTTTAAAAAAAAGTATTTTTTTTTCCAAAAATTTTTGGAGATTCCATCTTTAACAGGAAGCTATGCACCTTCTTCTCCTTACTTTAGAGTTGAAATGAGATACTAGTCCGATCATAAGCCAAGAAGATTTTTCGATTGGGTGTCTTGGAAAAGTATGACTTTACGTTTACTCCTAAGCTATTCGGCTGAGCGGCATCAAGTAAATTTATATTGAAAGCTTGTTTTTTTTATCACGTACATCACACATCTGCAGGTAAAAGTTAGTGAGAATAATTTTTGTTTTCTTTGTGACATCCTTTCAACTTACCAAAAAATAGTCCGGTCTTACCCGGGTGTACCTTATACTTAGTATAAACAGTATAATGAAATAGGTATATAAGTTTACAGTGCATTTTATAATAGTAGTGGTTTACGTGTAAAATACTTTTTTTGCATTATTTTATTGAATTATGATACTCCGAATGTATTGGCTCTAGTACAAACACGTGACTTTTCATTTTGCTCAGACTAAATCTCAATATCAGTTGACTAAACAGTTTAAATTATGATAAAATACTTATAGTACTTACTTATAATACTTACCCTAAGGTTGTCTGGAAGAGATTGCTTGTAAGCGATAAGACCGCCTGTTGTTGCCTATCGATACATGTTTTTCTCTAATTGTATTTTAATTAAGTATGTGGTGCACAATAAAGAATATTTACTTACTTACTTACTTACTTACTTACTTACTTACTTACTTACTTATAAATTGGAATCATTAATCTATGCTTTATGTGATATATAAGTGAAGTGAAGTCTAAGGTAACGTCAGTTTTGTTTCTTGTTCGGAAGTTACATGTAATCTATACGAAAGATTCGAAACTTTCGAGAAAAACATGATACTTTCGCCATTTTCATCGCTATTTAAGACTTTTTCTAGTTTGTTTTGAACACTAATTGTCTAGTTTTTTATGGTTTCTGTTGTGATATAAGTAGGTAACTAATTTAGTATGTAATTTTTATGAAATCAAGTACGTTTTTTAAAATTAATTACGTTCGATTTAAATTAATTCAATAACGATGTGACAGTATGTATAAATCATTATATTTAATATTACAATATACTTTGACTTTGACTTTGAAAATTTTACACATAGCGGCTCCAAGGATTTTAGAACCACGATATGCTATGAAAAGTCCTAAGCCTAATTATTATTATCAGAATACGTTCAATTTATCCTGACTTATTTCCTCTTATATCCATTTAGCACTTATATCCAAAGTAGATACAATGTAATTGTAATATAACAACAATAATAATTACACTTAAAGAGTATTTTTTCAAGTAATCAATATGACCACTGGATGCGGGTGGCACAGGACCGGTCATTGTGGCAGTGTTTGGGGGAGGCCTATGGTCAGCAGTGGACGTCTTTCGGATGATGATGATGATGATGATGAATCAATATGAGATCAACATTAAAATTTAATTAAGCCTGCTAGAAAAGATGTGGGAAACCAATATGAAAATTGAGTAATTTAATAAAAAAAGCTCTTATGATTACCTTCCATTACCTTGAGTTCACACCCTGGGTTGTTAAGTTAGATTAACAACGCAGGACAGGAAATCAAGGCAATGCAAGGCAATCATAAGAGCCAACCCTGTCTAAAGTAGAACAGAGCAAGCATACCAAAGTTTTTTCAAGGAAAAGTATACAAAACTTACACATATTGTTTCAACTGCTCACTGTTCATTTTGACAGGCAAGGCTTTCCCGTCAGCCGACAAGGCAGGCCGCCGCCTGTTCATGATGTCTTTCAGTGACAAGGCTTTAGGCCGGTGGTAGGGGAGAGACACCTCTTTCTCTCTCAGCATCCTGTTGGATTCACTTTTTATCTTTTGCATGTTTTCCATTGCTTGTTTGGCTGACATCTGTAACAATACGTAAGAAGTGAAATCATTAGTAAAAATTTATGTCAATTTGTTTATATCAGGCTATTTATACAAAATTAATATCAGTGTACAAACATATCAATTGATTCTGTTAAAAACATAGTACAAGGGCGGAGGTATAGCACCCCTTTAGCAGCAAATCACATTCAATAAATTGTCACCTAGTTAAATATTTCAGAAAACAAAATCTTAGTCTCCTCTTCATATTTTAATCAACATTTTCTTGATGTCATCTTTCTAAATTGGTACTGGAGTTTTTTTTATATTATTTCGTTTACCTACAACATATTTAAGGATTAATAATAGAATACAAAATTGAGTGTTAAAGATATGTTGGATTTAATTTTGACTTGGACAATCTTTTATATAAAAAAAAGTAAGTACTTAATAAATTAAAATATAACCATTACAACTACCATACTGTTTTATGCAGACTGGGTTTTCAAACACAAAACAGGAAATTTGACAATCAATGGTTGGCAGGGATAAGCTGTTTGGCTACTAATTTGACATGACTACTGAAACTAGCTCACCCCTGCCGACCATTGTGTGTGATAATACATACCCTGGCTGGTTTGGGCTTTTCTTTAGGGGAAATCATGATTGCTGATTTTTGATTTTGCTTCTTGTTCTTTAACTTCTGTATTTTACTACTCTCTTCATCAGATGAGGTGTCAGGATCACAAATGCCGGACTTTAGAAGCATAGACTTCTGCTTTATTTTCTGAAAGAGAGGTTTATTATAATAATGAAATTTCTATAACCTCGTAAGGCCCACCATACTATTTTCTGTAAATCTTATTTTGATCCTTGCTATGTAAGGAATAGTAGCAAATGTCGGTTGTTTGTAAAATCAATCAAACAAAGGAAAACCCACTTTATTATGTTTATGAAAAGTTAAAATTTCATTGAATTGGAGTGTACATTGTATTGTACATTGGGCCTTATGAGGATAAAACAACTAAAATCATTGGTGGATTTTTCTCAAACAAAATCAACCTTTTAACCAGTGTATTCCGATATATCAGACAATAAAAATCCAGCTCTCCTCACCAGAGCCTGATAAATAAGACACTTTGTGGCTTTTACAATGTAAAAATTGGTCACACTGAAACACAAGGTCTGATACATGGTGCAATTTGTATTGGTGGCAACACAGGCATGCAGATGCACAATGAAAAATTCATAGATGTTAAAAGGTTAAAGATAAAATAAAATAATATTTTTTCTGGACCGGAGGGATGATTATGTTGATATTTTAAAGACAGGCGATTAAAATATGGATGATTATGTTGTTCAGTATAAAGTCAACATTGTAACCAACCAAATTTTAATCACTAGCAAACAAATCATTGGACATAGTGGGTTTTAGAAGGAATGTACAGATGTCCAATACCAGGGCAATGTCAACAACTTTAGCATTGGCAGAGTGAATTCTCCTATTTTCAAGTGCCAGTAACATTGTAGTTTCAGCTATCCATAAGTAATGATAAATGCATCAGGCAATCCATTTGCTAATTTGTCTCCACTACCATCAACTAGTTTTTAATGATTGAAAAATAGTTACCTGTTTGATAGATTCAATCCCAGAACCAGAGTCGTCAGAATTGCTGCCATCCTTATCATCTGAAGACTTTGAAGGGCTTTTTTGCTGCGAGCCTGGCTCTTTGGACCTAGATTTGAGCAGATTCTGGAACTTGTTGTGAAGTTTACTCCGTTTGTCACTTATCCTAGCACTCTCATTCTTAGATGGAGTATTATCATCACTGGAGTCATCATTAGTAACTAATCTAGATTTCCGGGGAAGTTCATTGTCGCTATCTGATGAGACATTTGATTTTGTGTTTTTAGGTGATATTGAATTACTCTTGTGACCTCTTCGTCTGTTCTTTTTACTCTTAGATGTGATATTTTCAGTATTGTCATCACTGGAATTGCTAGAAGCCAAACGAGACTTCTGTGGGAATATATCATCTTCACTATCTGATAAATCACTGGCTTTATTTTGTGATGAAGGCTTTTTACTACCCTCCTCCTTATTATCAGATATTTCAAATAAATTCTTAGATGAAGAGACATCTTCGTCACTAGAATCGTTATTGACTATCAATCTGGATTTACGCGGAATGTCCTCATTATCCGAAGAAATTTTAATTTTACTTGATATTTCAGGAGTCTGTCTATTTTGAATGTTTTCTTTATCAGCCTCTACCTCGCTGTCGCTGTCCGAAAAACGCTTGATTCGTTTCCTGACACTTTTAACAGCTCCATCATCACTGCTTGAACCATCTTCCAAAGTTAGGTTATTCCTCAAATTATCAGACTTCACAGCCGATTTCTCTAGCAATGCTTCAAAAGAACTTGAAGGTGAAGAAGACTTCTCTAATAAGCTATCGAAATTGTCCTTCTCCTGAAGCACAGATTCTATTGTTTCGTCGTTTAGTTCAGCCATTGTAATAGTCCCAAAATCCGGTCGAATTACGTCATTTTATGACTACAACGCATCAATATATCCGTGTGAACTAAGTGCACAAGGCATTTAAATAATTTATTTAGTTCATAACAATGCTGATTTTCTATTTTTTCGATTTCACAATTAAGCAAATTTACTTAATTAAGTCTCGTCTCGACCTTATGACAGTTGACACTTCGTTTTCGCGCTCATCAAGAGATCGTTCTAAAACCATATCTTGAAAAAAATGTTCCACTGATTCAATGTGGTTCAGTCGACAGCAACGGGGCTAGCACATCTTGATATTTGACGCGCGAAAAGTGAAAGGTAAAAATAAAAATACGTATGAAAAAACCTTTCCATTGCGTCATATCCAAATGAGGATTGATCATTCTAAAGTAATGCATGGCCTTATGTGGGCCAATCTAAGAGCGACAACTATGTAAATAATAAATAAATATCTTGGGACATCTTAAAGGAGTGAGATCGCGAGATTGCTTTGCTCCTTTTTCTTATAATGGCATCCCGTGCTGCGACCATGAGCATGAGATAGCTTCGCTCTTATGTACATACTCTGATAAAAGCGAAGATGTCGCACAGCGGCTTTACTTACCGCGAACTCCAAAATCCTCGTACAGATTTTAGAGTTCGCGGTAGTAGGCCAGCACAGCACGGGTTGGCACGCTGAAGCGTGTCGTAGTGGTGGCCTACTGCGAACTTAGAAGTTCGCAAAATTCGGGGATTGGTCCCTAAGAATGAAGGCGTCAGTAGAGTGACAGAGGTAAATCCCCCAAAATTTGCGAACTTCGGAGTTCGCGATAAGATGCTCAGCCGACGCGGCATCGGATTTACGTTACGGTACGGCGTCGACAAAGCTTATACATATAATACAAGGTATAGGTATGCATGCATGTATATTCAAAGAAACTAACTTCGATAGAGAGGGAACTATATAAACAGGTTATGTTATTTTTGCGTTTTTATTCATTCCATCAGTAACAAATTACAGCAAACAGGAATTTCGTAAAAATTAACTTCAAGAGTTACTTTTTTTGTTGACCACGTGGACCAAACTTTCACATACTTTTTATCATCAAATCCGATTTCTCGTTCCAGTCAGTTTCTTCTCCATGCGTTTTAGGCAAGTCGCAAATCACTGCTTCTGCTGTTGTCAATAGAGAAGCAACACCACTTGCATCCATCAACGCTCTTCGCACAACTTTTGTGGGATCAATGATCCCTTTACTAAACATATCAACAAAATCTTGACTCAAGACGTCAAAACCGTATTCGAGATCCAATCCAAGAACACTATTTACTACTTCATCGCCGTTAAATCCAGCGTTGCTGGCTATTGTAGCACAAGGTGCGATCAATGCTTTTTTCACAATTTCGATACCCTTAGCTTGATCTTCGTTCTCAGGTGTTAGCCTGTCCAAAGTCGGTATACAACGTATTAGCGCTATGCCGCCACCGGGTACTATACCTTCCGAAATAGCTGCACGTGTAGCATTTAAAGCATCATTAACACGATCTTTCTTCTCGTTTGCTTCTACTTCGCTGCAACCACCAATATGTAATACAGCAACGCCAGCCTTTAGTCGCGCCACCCGCTCTATCAGTTGATCTTTCTCAAAATTCTTAGTGGCGTCCGCTAGTTCAGCATTGATATCTTCAATACGTTGATCGATTTGTTCTTTCAAACCCTTACCTTTCAATAGCAATGTAGAATCTTTGGTAATAATGACTTCACCGACTTGTCCAAGACTTTCAGGCACACAATCCTCTAGTCTAATTAAATTGGTATCGTCTTCAAATACAACTCCCCCAGTCGCTATAGCCATGTCCAGCAACGTGTCTTTTCTAAACTGCCCAAAACCTGGAGCTTTGACTGCTGCTACTGGCAAGCCGATTTTCAACTTATTAACTACTAATACAGACAGAGGTTCAGGATCGAGATCTTCGGCAACAATGATTAAGGGTTTTTTCTTAGTATTAGCTATTTCTAACGCGGGCAATATTTGATGAAGATGAAAGATTTTTTTCTCGGAAAAAAGTACGTATGCATCATTATATTCTACTTTAGGTCCTTTGTGTGAATTTATGAAGTAAGGAGAAATGTAGCCACGATTAAACTTCATACCTTCAATCATTTCGAATTCATCGTTGATGGATTTCCCCGTTTTTATCGTGATCACGCCATCTTTGCCAACTTTCTGCATAGCGTTTGCAATTATTTTTCCGATTGTTACATCTCCATTTGCTGATATCGTAGCGACTTGTTCTATTTCATCTACAGTGTCGACTGGTCTGGAAATTTGTTTTAATTTTTCTTTTACAGCGTCTACGGCAATCATAATCCCTCTCCGAATTTCAATAGGGCTGGCTCCCTTAGATATCCTCTGAAACCCTTCTTTCGCGATAGCTCTAGCTAAAATTGTGGCCGCTGTAGTTCCATCACCAGCTTCTTCGTTAGTTTTATGCGCAACATTTTGAACAAGCTTGGCACCAACATTTTGAAATTTATTCACAAGTTCTATTCCTTTAGCTACAGTTACACCGTCTTTAGTTATTTTGGGAGGGCCAAACGGCTGCTCCAATATCACGGTGCGTCCTTTAGGCCCCATCGTAACTGCTACTGCATCAGCCAGGATATCAACTCCCTGAAGCATCAATGCACGCACGTCTCGACCAAATTTTACGTCTTTTGCATAACGTCGATATGCAGCGTGAAAATCGAACTTGTATAAATATCTACATAAAACGGAAGGTTGAATACGATACATTTTGACGACGAATATAATAAAATAAAGAATAAATAACGTTAAAAAAATTTGGTAAGTTTATCAAAATAATTTGTAACGGCAAATAATTTTTAAAATAAGAAGTTGTCATTAAGATAAGATCATTGTCATCTAGCAAAAGTTCTAAAGTCAGCCAGCAACAATACGTAGGCAGTAGGCAGGCCTACTACCGCGAAAATCGAAATTCGGAAATATCGAGGATTTTTTTTGTCACTCAAACGAAGGCGTCATTAGAGTGAGAGAATTACGAATTTCGTTTTTCGCGGTAGGGCCGCAGGTACTTACGGCATTATTACGGATATAAACTTTTACGATTTTTCCTCTTTTAAAAAAAATCAGGACTTAATCAAGCCTTAAACGCGTACACTTACGTTTGATATTGTCCTAACGTTTCGGGCATGACGTTACGCCCTTTGGCTGTAACAGCCGAATCTGGTAACAGGCCTACTACCGCGAAAATCGGAATTCGTAAATTTCGAGGATTTTTCTCTGTCACTTCAACGAAGGAGTCATTAGAGTGAGAGAGACAAATCCTCGAAATTTACGAACTTCGTTTTTCGCGGTAGGGCCGCAGATTACACACTGTGGTATTATTTGTGCGTCGCCTTATTGTAAGGTCCAGCAGAATGTTTTGTATCTCGAATACGTTATCCACTTGTACGGCCCGTCTCATGTCAAATATGACATATGACATAATTTCAAGCAACGGTCGTTTAGATTTGAATTTCATTATTTTAATCTTGCGTAAAAAAACATTCTTATAACTAGCGTTTACTTAGTTAAATATATTTTATAATTGACATAATGAAACCAATATTAGTTAATTTAAACATAGGCGATCAATTGACAGCTACATCATGCGGACATGTCGTAGCAGAATTAATTAAATTTATTGCTCATCAAAGACTTCAAATACCTTACACCTATCAATGGTTAAAACAAGTGGTTAACAAGAAAAAAATGAACGAAAATGTCGACAAAAAAGATAGTTTGCAATCTGAAATGCATTTTCGTTTGGTCTCTAGTGCGTTAGAAAACTTGGATTTCATTTTAAAGGTAAGAAGGCAACTTACTACTATGAGGTTATTTCTCATTTAACACGTTAGTATGATTTCTATTCTATGCATATAATGTAATTGAATGAATATCGGTATTCCACCAATTAGTTTGAAAATAAATACAACTAGTCTAGAGTTTTTTTTTATTATTTCAGAGTCTGCTTCTAGAGATAAATGGCTCAATGATTCCAGAAGAAGTATGCATTGCTCTTGGAAGCACTCCTGTTACATGCAAGGAAGTGTACAGACTACTGTTGCCGACCGTCTGCCACAAGTTGCAGTGCCATTCCAACCGCATAGCAACAGACCAAAAAATACAGAGAAGTGTCTTCAAGTAGGTGTTTGTTCATATTGCATTGGCTCTCTATATTATTTGTGATCCAATTTTTAATACCTATTCTAGCAAATTATGGGAACTTAATGACTAATTCTTAACATCTCATGTGTTGTGATTTTTTTTAAATAGTCTCCATGTCACTGATCAGTGTTTAGACATACAAAGGGTTAAACATATGATAAAACTTTATTTTTTCACGGTAATTAATAATTATATGATTGGGTTTTGTCATTATGTATGCTTAATCTTTAATTATTATAATGATTAAGTAACTCGCATGTAATACAAAATGTGTACCTACATATTTCCAAATCAAACAACCATCCTGGGGATACAGAGGAAGATTATGTTTGCATAAGAAGATTAATAGGAAACTTTTATATTTATTAACTAGGTATTTAAATATAAATGTATCTGCAAAAATTGTAAAATAATAAAGATATAGATTATTATGCTCAATCCACTGCTAATCATGCCAATTAGGGTGTGTTCCTGGTTCTGAATTTGTATGGCAAGAATCAAGAATTCCCGGTTCAGGTACTGTATTTGTATAGAAAGCCAGAACAGGGAGCACACTCTAATGCCAATACTGTTTGAGTATGATTCTGTAAATTAAATACTCTGTTTCAGAACATTGGTGACTTCAGACTTAAGCCAAGTGATCTTCTCCCCCATGACTCCAACAAACATGTACATTTTCATGAGAAAGAAGCATTTACCAATCAACAGCGTAACCAGTGACTCCTTCATACCAGCCCGAGGGTGCCGACTGCCGAAGGACACTAAAATTGTTGTTATTGACTTCCGGGCAGAGCACCAGGATAACCTTTCCTGTTGCAATGATTTCCAGATATTCGGAGAAGTTATTAGTGAAAGCTTGGTGAACTTACAATTGGGTGAACCTAACTTCAATGAAATAGAATCCAGTGATACAATGTTGTGGTACCAGTCGTCATATGTAATGAAGGGATTTAAAGACTGTATTGTTAATGGGAGCTCAATTACTAATATGTGGCTTGAGTCTTGAGTTCTTGACTGACAGCATTATTTTAAAAGTTAATGTACAGTACTACAAGACTGGTAAAATATGTTTAGATATAATTAATTTTAAAATGTATGTTTTGAATAATAGTTTTAAGCTTTAATTGCTTGAGGTGATTATTTACTGATATAAGATAAATATTACTTTTTAAGTAGTGAAATTGTACTTAATGAACTAATAAAATAATAGTTCTTATTCTAAGAACATTCCATTATCATAGGATTGACAATGTTTTTAAATCTACAATCTCATGGTTATTTGAATTACGTAATGTTATCCTTAAGTTTTTAGAAATATACTCATGTTGCCATAGCTTAGAAAATGTTAGTATAGTAGTAATTTACTTTTAATTGAATAAATATTAAACATGAAATTATTGACAGGAATATACAAGGTGATTTTTTATTTAGCTTTTTACATCTATCAGATCCAGTGGGGTTATGCGAATTGTTAATTATTGGAATGAATGTTACTGTATGTATTTCTGTAGTACCTACCCCTAAATGTAACAGCATTGATTGGTGTGATAGAATATACTTAAATAAAATTTCATCTGTAAATTCTAACTAAAATCTGTAAATGCCGCTCTTCATCGATCCAAAGTTAAAGGAAGGTTTCTTAAGGCCATTATTGCGCAGCAATACGAGATCTGGTTGTCACCCTCGCTGACCTAAGAAGAAAATCCACCCTGTACATATCATTTCGTAAAGGCAAATTTCCTAGACTGTGGTTTTAATTTAACGTGAAATTTTGAACCTTTTAAGTAAACAATCGCACGTTGTTGATATGATAAAGGCTGATTTAACTTTTGTATCTATTTACGAATTTTTTGTCTTAAGGTGCATGCAGACCAAAAGCGCATTCGCTGTTCTATCCCCCTACTCTACGAAATTCGATCGTTACACGAAACGTGATTCGTTGATTCTCTCTTTTGGTCTGCATGCACCTTTAGGGTCGATTCAGACCGGAATGGCAGCGGCGCGGCGATCCCTTTCATTGCGAAATAATTTTGAACTTGATCTACATCTACATACTAAAAAAGATCAGTGTCGCTTGAAATACTCGAAAAGGTCGCGCCGTGCCGCGCGGGGCGGGTGCCTGCGGTGACGCGAGGCGGCTCGCGGCATCGCGCGGCCGTCGGCGGCATCGCGCGGCTGTTCGTGTCACCGCGCGCTCCCTCCTGCCGCTCACACCCGCCAGTCGCCCACGCCAGCGGCCACAGGAGGCGGCTAGCGACCGTCAGCGGTCTCGGTGACGACGTGAGGCAGCGCGCAGTTGCCACTGTTGCCAGTGGCCGTGAGCGACGAAATGAGTCGGTTGCTGCCGGCCGCTGCCATTCCGGTCTGAATCGGCCCTGAGCGTCCATTAGAAGAAACTTGGACAAAGTTAATGTTTTAGTAAAATGGCTCACATTTCTACGTTATTGGTTATTGTTCTTGAAAATTATTACCTAATCTAGTGTAATAAATGGTTTACCAGTTGACAATAATTCATGTATCAATTAAAGTAATTAAAGCTCGAGCCATATCGAATGCGTGTGTAGAAGGCACACCGTTTGCTGAACACGCGCGTGTACGCCACGCAAGCGGTGTGCCATCTAATATGACATTTAGATACGCTACAACCCGCACGCTACGCACACGCGCACGTGCTGCAGTGTTATTCACTAAGGAAACCGCCTTGCTATCAGCGCTGTGTCAGCGCTGCGGCAGCGTCGAGCCTAGAAATGGTATTCACTAACTAATGCACTGCGACGAATGCGGCGTGAGCTGCCCTGCTACCGCGAACATTGAAGTTCGCAAATTGCGGGGATTTGTCTCTGTCACTCCAACGAAGGCGTCATTAGAGTGACAGAGAAAAATCCCCGAAATTTGCGAACTTCGATGTTCGCGGTAGGGCCTCTGGAACTACACTGCGTCGAGAGCATGAATGTCGAGAGTTACCGCCTACAGTTCGACGACGAGCTGTTCTACGTTAGTGAATACCGTTTTTCGCAGCGCTGCGCTCGACGTCGAAGAGAAGGCTGTCTCGTCGTCGAGCTCGTTGATGAACGCAGCGTCGAATGTGTGAATAAGAGAATAGCATAGCAGCACACGCAACGGCGTGGCTTAGCGTTTAGGGCGACTTGCACCAACCACAGTTCGCTCGAATAACTATAAAATCCCCTCTTGGGTTCCCCGTCTCAGGGTGGATTTCATCAAGAAAATTTTCACCATACAAAAATATTTTTTTTTTCTTTTATTAATTAAATGCATAAATATGTATCTAGAATTGTTAAGTTATATTTATTAGAGTATCTTGTTATGATTCCACACTAATTTGATGCATAATTTCGAAATTATAGGCATCAAAAATATTTTACACGAGATGGTGATGACGACCATGCCATGGTTATGATTTTTTAATGGATGGCGATGATACTATGTGTATGGTAATGACGATTTACTATATCATAAGATTCATAAGGGTATTAAATCAAACAATTTTCAGTCAAATCAACAATGTATTTTCAAAGCGCCTTTGAATGTTTGTAGTTTATTCCAAACTTCCAAGAGAGTTTAGTTCCTGTCTCCTTACATTCCTGTACCAAAGAAGATTTTGTCGCTGGCTTCTTTAGCGTCTTCACTGCTGCCTGACTATCCGCGTATATGACCACGGCCCTCGTCTACTGCACTTGCTCCTTTATGAGCCTTACGCACCGTAGTATGGCACAAACTTCTGCCTGAAACACACTCGTATACCTACCAAGTGGGACAGATACCTTTTCTCCCAATTTCGGGATAACTATATAGTAGGTATGCCTGCTCCAGCTCGACCTGTGGAGCTTCTTATCGAACCGTCAGTGAAGCATATAAACGTCGGATGTGCGACGTTTACCTTCCAGTTGTCCCTCTCCCCAATATGTACTCTATATTTCTTATCGAATATCTTCTTCCTCTTTATGAGGTCATTGTGAGTTACCATCACTTCCATTTTAAACAGTACCCTATCTTGTATTAGTTGGTGTCGCTTGTGTACGCAATTTCCTCTCCATTCCTTGTATGCCTTCATTCGGTACCACTGTTCCATGGCCCTCTTTTCCGCTTCTATATGTAGCGCCTTTATACCTAGTATTACCTCTAAGGCGTGTGTCGGGTTGCCTCTGCACCTTTGCTAGGTACCTCTGATATTTCTTAATATGTGCTCTGTGCCACCAGACCACCGCTCCATATAGTACTCGGGAAGTATTATCGCCTTGGAGATCCATTCCAATATCCTCGACTTTAACCCCCATTTCCTTCACACCGCTCTTTTGTATTTATACAGTGTTCTTATGGCTTTCGCCGTTTGTTCTTTTACATGAGTTTTGTACCTGAGCGTGCTACCCAGAGTCACCCCCAGATACTTTTGCTCGTTTACCAACTCCAACTCCTTGTCATGTACCCTTATGGGCCTCATCTCTTCTGTCTTCCTTTTGTTAGTGAATAACACGAGCTTCGTTTTTGATGGATTTATATCCAGTCTCTCTCTCTGCACCATTCCAGCACTTTTTGGATACTACTGGCCATTATGTCCCTTATGGTGCTTAGTACCGGTCCACGTTCGACTATATAGCACTCCGTCATCGGAGTAAGCTTGCATATATAGGCCACCCTTATTTTTTTCACTAATGAGTACAAGTCCACCCTGTGGGAAACCTCTTTTAGGACTAATTGACTTTTTATATTCCGCCCAGTGTCGCCTTTATAGATCTACACTTGAGCAATTTTCCTATCCATAGCGCTATTGTCTTGTTGACTCCTTCCCTTCTCAGACTTTTCTCTACCGCTGAACATTTAATGACACTTGCTACTACAAGAAAAACCAAAAATTATGGACCAATTTACAAAAATTGTCAACTCCATA
>JALPQI010024271.1:0-16258 GCA_025490895.1 Thaumatotibia leucotreta | reverse complement strand
GTATAAATATTATACAAGAGACTACCTTAAATCCCTCTGAATAGTTCTTAAGTGAGAATAAGACAGTGAAAACTTAAAAATGAGTGCTCAAAAGAGTAACGGGCCTATCATAGACCCAGCGTTGTGTAGATGCTGTCGAGCTATAAAGAAATGTAGGATTCTAACAGCCGAATATAACTGGATGGGCAAAAAGGAAGTCTACGCCGACATGGTCATGGATTGCTATGGCATATTGGTAAGAGTTCTTCCATAACTATCAGGATAAATATATATACTTTGACTAACTTTTGGCAAAACAAAATTAAAAATAATGCCTTAATTTGGCCAGCTTTTAAGTATCAGTAGTTTCTAATTGTCAGAATTAGCTTTAATTACATCAGAGTTACTTAAATTGGGTAGATGAAATTATAAAATTCATACAATTTAAGTAGATTAGAATCGATTGATAAAGGTCACAAATCATGATAACTACGATAAATAAAATCTATATATGATTATCAATTTAAAATGTTATGTTCTAGATAACATTTGTCTTGACTAAATATAAGTTTTAAGGGCCAAGGCACACCAAATGCGTGAGTATCACGTGACCGCGCGTGTGCGTTTTATCGTATGAATTGTAATAGTAGATGAGACATGCAAGTCACGCGCACCGCACACGTGCACGACACGCACAGTTTGTCATCTACTATGATATTAAGTACATCTGATAAGCCTATATTATGACAGGCTTGACCTTTAATCTTTTAGTATACAAATTAATTATTTATTTTTCATCACACTTGCTGTCTAAGCGTGCCATGAAAACATCTACTTCTTGTCGCTTACGACTCGCTATGGTAGCTACCCTAATAAAATATGCTAGCTGCTAGGAAACACTGTCAATCTTAAAGCCTTGATATGTTATTAATATGCCATAACTCAGCTTACTAATTTAATTTCTCAAAAGTATTGAAAATACTGTGTCGCTTACAAAATTTTTCATGGAATGCTCCAAAAGCACTCTCGTTATACTAATCATACAAAAGGCAAAGTTAATGCTACAAAATATTCTCTACCAATGAACCTTGACTTAATAAATTTAACCAAAATAAAAGGAATGTACATTATTGCTGTAATTAATGTATTGGGTGGCGAAAAAAACTGCATTTGGTTGCCAGAGCGGTTTTGGGATTCCAATTGGCGCACTAGAGATTTTACTAGAATTTAGTACAAGATTTAAACAGTTCATATTATTTTGTTCATAAAAAATGAACATATGTTACCTCTTCAATCTAAAATCGCAAAACAGCGCCTAAATTGAGGTACAGTATAATAAAACTAAGATCAAAAATAAAAAAGTACTCAACTTATTCAGTAAGAATTAAAAGAATCTTCTGTTATATGCAAAAATGCTAGCAGGATTCTTTTTAGTTCAATATAGTATCACAAAAATTAGCAAATTCATAAAAAAACTATACCAAACTCTTAACTAACTTTAATGAGATTTGTCAATAAAGTAACCCATATGTAAGTAATTAAGTAAATATTCTTTATTGTGCACCATATACTTGATTAAAATATGTTTTCTATGCCTAAAAAATTGTTAAAATAATTTCAGTTATCCCACGTGGATGATAATGAGAAGGACTCCGGTGTGTGTGCAACATGCGTGGTCAGGCTCCGAGAGGCTATTGCCTTCCGCCACCAAGTCCTGCAGTGTGAGGACCTGTTCCTGCAGGCGAAGCTGGCTCCGCCTGAAGAAGAAACTACCATCAATTATGGTTAGTGTTATTTATTATTTATATCTTGTTATTCAGGCAAACAGTTGAGACAACTGAGGGTGCCTGTATCAAATGACACTTGGTCTGATATTGTTTCAAGATATATTTTTGGACATGTGCTTATCCAATCTGTTTTTGAATTGGTTGACGCTGAGAGCGGATGTACATTCTCCGGGAGTTTGTTCCAAGCGAACAAGCAATTTTAGGTGATGACTCCAACAGTTAATGTGAACTGATATTAGGGATGGTACAAAAAAACATACATGTGCACGCCATGCAAATTTCGCAAGGAAGTTGTTCAATAAGTTCATGCTTTTTGGCATTGTTAATTTTCTTAAAGAGCTTACTATACTGTATTTCGTTAGGTATTAAACTAAATGTAAACAATCTTGCAGTATCTTTTTATTGAAAACCAGGAGTAGAAAAGAATATTTAGCAATGTTATGTATATGATATGATATTACAAGGGGAAATACAGTGATTAACATTGTTTTGATTCATTAAGCACTTTTAAATGCATTTTTCACAAATATTTGTTCCTTGGTCATGGGTATGTATTTTTCTTATTTCACGGTACATAAAACAGACAGTAATCAAAATTTAAGTATACATACATAGATACTTAAATTTCGATTACTGTCTGATACTTTAGATTTCTATCTATTATCTATAATATCGTCTCCTGGTACCCAACCCACATCTCAAGCCTTAATTGAGCTTACCCTGGAACTATGTTGATTTGTGTAAGATGTCCCAAGAGGCTAAGATATTTATTATTTAAACTTTGTCTTTCAAGAAAACAAGCTAAAGAAACTGGAGCTGGAGAACATAGAGCTGAAGACTGAGCCCAAAGACTACGCCAGCGACCACCACTCAGACATGGATGACCGCGACGACGCCCTGCCTACTTACAGCGATGATGAAGGTAAACGGAGCAAAAATATAAATTATACACGGTGCTCGCGAGCATTGCGAAAGATTTTAACTATGCATTCTAGACATCAAAATAAACAAAAAATATTATGAGACCTAATGTCAAATTCCACAAAAAAAAATGTTTTTCCTTTTTTTTAGACTTTGAATACTTTTTAACATTTCCAATACTTTTTATCATAACAACAATTTGTTAAAATTGTTTTTTAAATGATTTTAAAGAGAAAGTTTTTTGCGTCAAGTCTATTCTTAATTTTTGATTGTCAGGCAAAAGGTGTGGTAATATTAGAACACATTGTGGTAGCATTGTAATCAAAAAGAAGTTTTATGACGAGTTACGTCGAAAAACTTTTTTCGAAAAAAGGTTAATTATCTCTGGAACCAAGCCGAATCCAGGAAAACAATATAACATTAAATACTCTAAATATGCTCAGGAATTCAGCATTAAAATTTTTCGGAATGCTCACGAGCACCGTGTATACAAAATTGATATAGCATTATAACTAACGTGAGACTCGAACATTAAAAAACTATCGAACCGGGTTACCGGGGCACGCGTACGCGTCGGGTGTTGGCCGAGGGTGCTCCGGGCGACGACCCTCTTAATGGATCGAAACATGTCGAGCAATCATCGCCTTAAATACGTGAGTAACCCGATTCGATAATATTTACTTGGTTTACTGTGTCTTTTACACATTATTTAGGAATACAGGCAATACCAGGTTAACAGAGGTGGTGGGATATAAGTTTTTTGAAAAATAATATCAGAACTCAAAACCAGGGACCGGAACCGGTATTTTACAAAAACCTCGAAAAAGCTCAATATTTTAAAATGTTTTATACTCTTTGTGTACTGATCAATATTTTATGTAATTTACAATATCATATTTTTAAATTACTCCAGTAACTTAAAATTTATATTCTGAAGAACGAAAAAAGAACCATTCTTATTGTATGAAGAAAATACCGGGTCCGGTCCCTGCTCAAAACTTACCCTTCATCATAACCACTCACTTGCTTTGATTTTTGCGATAGACTCTATTTCTATGTAAAATAAGAGCGATTACATGTAACAAAAGCTACATGACGCATGTCAGTAGATAAACATCTCCCGTGTTTTCGTTGTCTTATTTTGTGTCCCTAATAAACGTGATTTTTGTATGAGATGATGTTTTGTTTTCAATTTGTCATGTATGGATTAAAATGTAGCGTGAAAAAGAAATGCAACTGCACCGGTTTTTTTATATATACGTAGCTCACACTGAAAGTTTCGGGAATGACTCACTTAGAGGTCACTCAGCATATAGAAACAATTATTTTCTGAAAGTATAACTGTTTAGTATTTTATTGAGGTATAATTTATTCGGTTAACACCTGTATTTCAGGATTTCATGCCATTTGAAAATTGTGTGTCGGGCGGTTTTACGATTTTCACCCAAAAATTTTATTCTGTAACGTTTTTACACTACTTTCAATATGACCTTACTCAACAATGAAGCAGAAATGGGCTTAGATTCTTATTTAGTAATAAATCTCAGTTCTTGTAGGACTGCCTGTAATAGTTTGCACAAATTGTATTGCTTTCGATTTTTTCTTATGGATGATTATAGAGATCAACGTCTTTTACCTGCCATCTCCTAATTAAATCGCACTAATGTGGTAAATCATAGAGAATTCATAAAAAAAATTATGTCAGGAAATTCGGACATCCTTAGATATCCATATGACACACTAGAAAAAAATCCAATATAAATATTTTTTCTTAAAAAATCTATAGTCTCAATGAACTACCCAAACCTTCCGTACAAAATTCCGAAAACTGAAAATGTTCCTACAAAAAGTGATCTAGGATAAATGGGTTATGTGCTTTGATAAAAAAAAAATATAAAGAGATATTAGATATCCATATGACACACTAGAAATAAATCCAATATAAATATTTTTTCTTAAAAAATCTATAGTCTCAATGAACTACCCAAACCTTCCGTACAAAATTCCGAAAACTGAAAATGTTCCTACAAAAAGTGATCTAGGATAAATGGGTTATGTGCTTTGATAAAAAAAAAATATAAAAAAAGTAATAATAAATAATTTTTATAGTATAACATTTTATTGTGTATTAAAAATTTGTACACATTATCAAAAGAGTTAAGAAAGCTGATAATTTAAACAATAGAGGCATGATTAATACAGTTTCCTAGATTCCCGAAACTTTCAGTGTGGCCTACGTACTGAGTCGAAACAGCAACCAAAAGCGTGACAGAGTTGTATGATCTAACTTAGCAAATCATTCCTTGTTTAACAAAAAATAATGTAATTATATTTTAGTGTTGAATATGTCTCATGATAGTTCAAATGGAAAAATGATCTAGTTTATCAATCTAACACCCGAAACTGCGTTCTTAGTAGTCCCATTCGATATTCCTGCTATAAGCAGGAATATCGAATGGGACTATTAACAAACCACATTAACAAACCGGTTACATCACAAACCGGTTATATCATAAACCGATTAATTCCTCGACTAATTAAAATTATTTCGAAATAGTGATGTTCTAGTTTCGGGATAAAAATAAATCCATGAGTAAACCATATAAGTCTTAAATTTGCATTAACCATGTGCACGACAAATGGACGAATAACTCAATATCACGCCAGCTGATTACAGTCAAAAACAAAATAAGGTGTACACAAAATTGTTCAAAAATATGTCCCAGTGCACTCTAATTCTGTGTAATAAGAATGTCGTAACATATTTATGAGCGGATTCTTTCGATACTTCTTTTTGGACTTGACTGTACAATAAAAAAAATACCGGATTCAAAACAAACCGACGGTTCCGTTGGCAACACGTTGGGGAGACTATTTAACTTGTATCAAACGTTTTCAGACAATAAACCTCTAAAAGCAGAGTCCAACTCCAAACCTGCCGAGCCTGTACCCCTAAAAGACGAGGAAGTTAAAAGCGAAGACTCAGAAGACTTCAACGGCAGCTCAAGCGACTCTGATGAGCCCATCAAGAAGAAAGCCAAGCGGAAGAAAACCAAGGCCAACGGGAAAGAAAAGAAGAAAGTTTCTAAAACTAAGAAGCAGAAAGCAGGTACAGTCCATTCATTCATTTCAGCTGAAAGACGTCCACTGCAGGTCTCCCCCAATGATCGCCAATATGACCGGTTCTGTGCTGCTTGCCTTCACCGGGTTTCCCGAGACTTTGACCTGGTCGGACCATCTTTTGGGAGGTCTGCCCACACAGCTGTCACCAGTCCAGTAGTTTCTGGCCCCATCTGTCAATGTGATCAGCCCACTGCCACTTTAGTCTAGAAATTCTGAGAGCAATGTCGGTGACTTAGGTCCTCTTGTGGGTGTCGTTTCTGATTCGATCACGCAAAGAAACTCCGAGCATTGCTCTGTCATGGCTTTTTCAGTGACTTAGCTTTTTGATCAGGCACAGTGGGCGCCCACTGTTAGTTCCGTAAGTCATCACCACACGACTCTACTGGTCTTATGTTTAGCCTAACAAAATTAAGAAGGTAAGATACTTTTACCAGCATGAAACTTGAAAAAAATTATACCAGTCTGGGGACTTTAAGAAGTTGAAGGACCTTCAGGTTTTATCTAAAGGATAATCAATGAATAGCTACACAAATTAATATAGTCCCGCTGCTGTAAGGATGTTTGAAATAAATTATATCAGGTCTGCCAAAGAGCAGCAACTGTAATTAGGTGTTCAAAAAATACAGAAAATCATAATACTTATTCTCACGGATTTTGACTTTTTTGTATTTTCGATTGTGTTTGTAAAAGGGTCGTCCCAAATTCATCAACCAAATTATAAATACGTGTTAAAATTTCGGACAGTTCGACAACTATATTTTATTCTGCATAATGCGTTTTAGTATTGTGCTGCCAAATTAATTTGTATGTATGTATTTAAACGACATGGCCGTTGGCCGTACCCAAGCTGTCATCTAAATTGAGCTAAATATTGACTTTGGAAGATCGTATCGTTTCTCAAGTAGGTATTTGCAAAACCGATTACGATATCTATAAAATAACGGAATATGCATTCCCTATTTCAAACAAATAAATCGTTATATCAGTCTTCAGAAAAATCATTCTGCAGAATTTATAACGCTATGTTAACATTACACTATTTAACACCTCAACAAATGGCTTAACCCCTAGAGTGGCTAGTGACTAATCTGTCACAAGCCATTTAGACTGTGGTTTAAAATAATTAAAATCGTTAAACGACAAGCACATTTTTGACAGTGGCGTTCTTGGGTTTAAATGAATTTGTAGAATTTTATAGTCTTGTTAAAAACTTAACAATATTTGTACTTAATTTGATACTAACATTTACTGTAGCGCATCATCTAGTGAGAGAACAAGAATTACTTTTCTTTTGTACAGAGACCGAGCTTTCCGAAGACTCTCAACTGACCGAAGAAATACACATCAAAAACGAAATCGAATATTCCGAAGGCTCAGACACTGAAGGACATTTAGAAATACCCGGTGAGAAGGATTCAGGGCTTCCGAAGAAATCTAAAAAAAGACAATGGGTCCGGGATCATAGTAATGTTATATCCGAATATACACAATTGGCCGAAGGGGATGATGATGATTTTTATGATATCATGAACATGTCTAAAAGCTCTTTTGAAGAGTTGCATGCATTGATTGAGACCCAAATTGAGAAAATGGATACGAATTATAGGAAAAGTATATCGACTAGGGAGAGGCTGGCTATCTGTTTGAGGTATGTATTTTGATCTGTTTACTATCATTGCCATAGGGAGTTTTCTAGTTCTTCTTTTTATTTTATTTGTTCGAATTCGTCCTCAAATAGATACTCAATAGTGTCATCACTCATCACTTTTTCTGTAAATGAAAATATTTGCAGAATATGTGATTTTATTTATTTAATGTTCTATTTAAGCTTTGTTGCACAGAATAAAAATACAACAAGCGTGCTGAATGCCATAAGGCGTTATGTACCGACGAACGGAAAAATCTTATTGGTTTGCGATGTAAAGAGTACATAATTACATATTAAAAAAAAAACTAATTATGAACAAGTAATACACTAGTATGGTAAATATGCATACATCATACGAATGCTATAAATACAATACGTATCAACCATATTATTTGGTTTTATTTTTGCATATTTGTGTTTAGAATAGAATATATTCATTGCCTAAACATCACGAACAACACCTTATTATTAAAGAAATATTTTAGTTAGATGTGTCTAATTTTTCGAGACACACTGCAATATGTATACGTCATATAATTGACAACAAATTTAATTTGTTTCAATACGCGTCTTGTGCTCAAACTGCTTTTTTAACCATCGAAACGTGTTCTTTTACTAATAATATATTTCCTTTTGTTCAAACAACAGGCTAGCGCAAAGATATAATCGACAACTGATTCCATAATGTTTATAAGTAACATATGATATTAACTTACCTACTTGCCAGTGACGTTTGATGGTGTGGTAAATCACTGATTTACACAACTCGTTTTTTCGTTTTCAGACACCTCCGCACCGGCCTTTCTTTCAAAGAAATCGCAACCAAATATAACGTGGGATGCTCCACTGTGTCCAACATCGTTAAAGACGTGTCCCGTGGCCTGTGGATCTGCCTACAGCCTGTGTATATGCCTGCCCCAACAGAATTCACTTGGAGACAGGCGGAGATCGGCTTCCGAAACGTCAGGAACTTTCCCAATTGCGTTGGCAGCATAGGTGCCAGACACATAATCGCCAGGCCAAAAAATATTTACGACACAGACAGTGAATACCCCAAAGTATCGGACAAAGCGTGCCATAAAAAATTACTAACCATCGCATTCCTAGCCGTCACTGATCCTTACCACAAAATACTCGCTTTAGACATCGGAAACTACGCCAAAGACTGGCTACGGACTAATATTAACGTTTTAGAAAACTCCAAATTTTTCGCAAAATATTTGGATAGAAAAGACTTTTTACCTTGGAAACCATTACCTGGTGACGTCAAGCCGTCTCCTTACGTCCTAATAGCGGATGGCACGTTCACGATAAGAAATAATTTATTGAGGCCTTTTCCGAAAGCAGCGAACTACACTGCTGAAAAAAAAAATTTCAACCAATGTCTGACCAATGCGGGCACCGTAGATGCAACGTTTGATATGTTGATGAAATCGTGGGCAATACTTCTGAATCCTATCGCGGGCCGAATAGACGGAGCGGTCGCTATGGTGAAAGCTATATGCTGTTTACATAATTATGTGTTAGCGAAGCATGGCGAAACGCAATCTTGGTATTCTGAGAGTGGCGTATTGAAGAAAAAAAGCAAACTTACGAAGAAGTTGTATGCACTGTACCCGTTGAAATCGACCAATCATAGAGCAACTGACGTCGCTTTAACTGTTCGAGATAGATTTACGGAGTACTTTTACCGTTCGCAATCAATTACACCTGCTATCAGTCAAGTAACTGAAGAAGCTGAAGGCTCTTCGCAGACTGAAAATATAACTAAGGACCTTTCCATGAGCGTAATACCAAATCCGAATATCACAGTACAAGACATTTCATTTGAGGTTAAAATAGAACCTGTAACTGAGCCAGATAATAAATCATCAAACGAAACAAAAACACGCGAGACAAATGATTTGGATTTGAATGAAGCTGATGAATTTGAATCTATGAATGTTGTGATACATATGAATGATTCAAATGACTCTTTTAACAATCCACTATAATTATTGGTCGTAGATAAACGATTTTTAAAAAAATCGTGAGAAAATTATTGTACTAAGTACGTAGGTATTAGTGAAAATTACTGATTGTTTTGTAATAATGCCAAATTTGAATATATTGAGAGCTTTAATTTTAAGATCAGGCTTAATCAGGCATCCTAAATATTTTGTTTTAAAATCTCGCTACATGAGAATTTAGAAGTAGTCTTTTCGAATTATTTTAAGAATACATTATGTTATGCTACTTGTAAAATCTAAGTGCCCTTATTGTATAATTTTATTAAAACGTTGTTCTTATGAGTGATAAGTAATAACAATAACCAAAAATAAGCCATCACTCTTTCGAGAGCTCTCGAAATTAACCGGTTTATTCATCAAACGAAATATTTTCTAAATATTTCAATATCGTTATGATTTGTCTCCAATCAAAGTATACCGGATCTAAACCGGTTAACAAAACTTGACTGAGGAACATAACCGATACGAGAACGTTTATGTTGAGAGAAATATTTTTTTTACAAACTTGCAATGAAATCCCACGATGTCGATACAAATGTGCTTACCATAGAAAAAATAACTGCGAAAGACTCTGGTTGTCACGAGTTTCAAACCAGCTTCTTCTGGAGTGCCGGTCCAACGTGCTTCCAATTACACCAAACGACCCTCCGTGAATCACAGCGAATTTAGTCAATGATCAAAAGTACAGATCTCAGACCTCTGTACTTAATGTTTCGGAAGTACTACAACCTTAGGCCACTCAAAAACGTGTATCTACCACATCCGTCCGCAAACTCGACAACTCTCCATTGCGTTGATTTTGCTATAGAGGGCGCTGTAAGCAATTCATACAAAGCATCAATTTGTTTTATAATTGAACAAATTGATATTGGTGTTACTTTTTTACAACGCGGATAATCCCAAAATGTCGCAACAGATGTGCTTACCATAGAAAAAAATAACTGCGAAAGACTCTGGTTGTCACGAGATTCGAACCCGCTTCTTCTGGATTGCCGGTCCAACGTGCTTCCAATTACACCAGACGACCAAGCTGTCATCTAAATTGAGCTAACTAAATATTGAATTTGGAAGATGTATCGTTTATCTCCTTCTGCAGGGTAGGGTATTTCTGTTAGAAGGCTTCTTCCAAACTAGGTGATAAAAAACCGTTTAATATTTCTTTTACCGGTTATGCATTTCGAACAAATAATTAGTTACAACTGTCTTTAGAAAAATAGTTCTGCAGAATGATAAGACTATGTTAACATTACACTATTTATTTAACAACTTAACAAATGGCTTAACACTTGGAGTGCCTACTGACAGATGCGTCACAAGCCATTTGGAATACAGTTTGAAATAATTAAAATCATTAATCAACAAGCACATTTTTGACGTTCTTTGAGTAAAACGAATTGGTAGAATTTTATAGTCTGGTACAACTTAAAAATATTTGTACTTAATTTAATACTAACATTTACTGTAGCGCATCATCTAGTGAGAGAACAAGAATTACTTTTTCTTTGTACAGAGACCGAGCTTTCTGAAGACTCTCAACTGACCGAAGAAATACACATCAAAAACGAAATCGAATATTCCGAAGGCTCAGACACTGAAGGACATTTAGAATTACCCGATGAGAAGGATTCAGAGCCTCCGAAGAGATCTAGAAAAAGGCAAAGGGTCCGTGAACATAGTAATGTTATATCGGAATATACACAATTGGCTGAAGGGAATGATGAAGATTTTTATGATATCATGAACATGTCTAAACGCTCTTTTGAAGAGTTGCATGCATTGATTGAGACCCAAATTGAGAAAATGGATACGAATTATAAGAAAAGTATATCGTCTAGAGAGAGACTGGCAATCTGTCTGAGGTATGTATTTTGATCTGTTTACTATCATTGCCATAGGGAGTTTTCTAGTACTACATTTTATTTGTCCTCAAATACTCGATAGTGTCATATTTTTTTCTGTAAATGTAAATATACGCTAAATATGTGATTTTATATGTGATATAGTATAAAAATACAGATACAATAGGCGGTTTGAATGCTATAAGGAGTTATCTACCGGCAAACGGAAAAATATTATTGATGTGCGATGTGAAGAGTACATACATATTGAATAAAATAACGAAATATGACTAAGTAATACACTAGTATGGTAAATATTGTGCCGCGTGGTAACGGCAGTAAGAACACATTTCGTCAGCTGGCAAGCAAAACTCACTATAAAAACTGTCACTACTCTTAGCAACCTCTTATGTCAGTATTAAATCAGAACTGAGATAGGAGCTTTATTTCAAGTAGGTATTTGTTACTTAGTGAGTTTTGCTTGTCAGCCGACGATTTGTCACCACCCCAACTTTTCCCGCGGGAGCCGTAAGAGGCGATTAAGGAATTGAAGTGTCACGGACCATTCTTTGATTTGATTGATGATGGCCAGCAGCGTCATCATAGTGGTCAATTATACTGCTTACTTTACCATTGAAAAGTGTTCTTTTAGTAATAATTTATTTCGTTATTTTGTGGAACCAGGGATCGGAACCGGTTTTTTTTGTAGTACTCAAAATGTTATGAAATTACCAACATCGTATTTTTTAACAATTAATTTATATACCGAAGAACTAAATTCGAACCGTTCTTTTGTATTGAGAATAAAATGTATGCTCCCTGTGTGGAACAACTCGAATTATTTAATGAAATATTGTTTGAGTTGTATGTTTCTTTTTGGTAGTAACACTACAATGTACATCAATTTCAATATTAGATGTCATATACCGAAGAAAAAATACTGAAGTTTACCAACGGTACAGGGCCGGATTTAGAGGTTGAGAGGCTTCGGGGCAACAAAAGAGTGGAGGCCCCCTGGCCCCCAATTATTTTCCAAATAAAGTAGAAATTTTTTTTAGTCAAGTTTTTCAATAAACATTTTTTTATGGAAACAGGTACCTATAGATTATTTTATTATTTAACAAACTTATAAATATAATCGGAAACGAGAATTATCTGAAATTAAATATTAGCGGTAACGAACGGAATCTTCCGAGCTTTTTTCACCGAAAAATCGTTGATTATTTCACTGAAATCTAGTTCCCGGAGTAGTTCATTTACAATAGTAAAAAATTATCTAGTGTTTACTAGTTGGAATCAGATTTTTTTTTTTTCGAAATCTCCATTGTGGGGGCCCCTCTTTTGTGGAGGCCCCGGGGCTGTAGCCCCGGTTGCCCCCCCTTAAATCCGGCCCTGCAACCACATCTAACCACCTGCTGCTACATCTAATATTTGGGTCAATCACTTTTTTGTCACTCGTTGCCATGGTAAGATTATTCTGGGTGACCCTTAAAATCACAGTTTAATAGCACTAAAATTGACAAATTTGAATTTTTTGACAGTTATGTGGCCATTCCAAGGTGGGTACCACTAATCATGATAGTAGAGCTTGCAGGATACTTTCTCCTAACAAACTATTCATCTTTTGTCTCCTGGGTGATGTGACAGAATAATAACAAAAAAGTGATTGACCCATTTAATTTCCTGTACAAACAACACGCTGACATTTTTATTGCAAATATATAATATAACCGACAAATGATTCGATAATATTTAAATTTTCTATTTTTCGTACCTACTTCCCAGTGACGTTTCTTGGTATGGAAAATTACTGAATACACAACTTGTTTTTTGTTTTCAGACACCTCCGCACCGGCCTTTCTTTCAAAGAAATCGCAACCAAATATAACGTGGGATGCTCCACTGTGTCCAGCATCGTAAAAGACGTGTCCCGTGGCCTGTGGATCTGCCTACAGCCTCTATACATGCCTGCCCCCACAGAATTCACTTGGAGACAGGCGGAGAACGGCTTCCGAAACTTCTGGAACTTCCCTAATTGTGTCGGGAGTATAGGCGCCAGACACATAATCGCCAGGCCAAAAAACATTTACGACACAGACAGTGAATACCCCAAATTATCGGACAAAGTGTGCCATAAAAGATTTCTAACCATCGCATTCCTAGCTGTCACTGATCCTTACCACAAAATACTCGCTTTAGACATCGGAAACTACGCCAAAGACTCCCTACGGACTTATATTAACGTTTTAGAAAACTCCAAATTTTTCGGAAAATATATGGATAGAAAAGACTTTTTACCTTGGAAACCATTACCTGGCGACGTCAAGCCGTCTCCTTACGTCCTAATAGGCGATGGCACGTTCACGATAAGAAATAATTTATTGAGACCTTTTCCGAAAGCAGTGAACTACACTGCTGATAAAAAAATATTTAACCAATATCTAACCAATGCGGGCACCGTAGATGCAACGTTTGATATGTTGATGAAATCGTGGGCAATACTTCTGAATCCTATCGCGGGCCGAATAGACGGAGCGGTCGCTATGGTGAAAGCTGTATGCTGTTTACATAATTATGTGTTAGCGAAGCATGGCGAAACGCAATCTTGGTATTCTAAGAGCGACATATTGAAGAAAAAAAGCAAAGTTACAAAGAAGTTGTATGCACTCTACCCGTTGAAATCGACCAATCATAGAGCAACTAACGACGCTGCAACTATTCGAGATACATTTACAGAGTACTTTTACCGTTCGCAATCAATTACACCTGCTATCAGTCAAGTAACTGAAGATGCTGAAGGCTCTTCGCAGACTGAAAATATAACTAAAGAAAGGTCCATGAGCGTAATACCAAATCCGAATATCACAGTACGAGACATTTCATTTGAGGTTAAAATAGAACCTGTAAATGAGACAGAGAATAAATCATCAAACGAAACAAAACGCGAGACAGATGATTTGGATTTGAATCAAGCTGATGAATTTGAATCTATGAATGCTGTTATACATATGAATGATTCAGATGACTCTTTTAACAATCCACTGTAATTTTTGATAAAGGAATTTAAAAAATCGTTGGGAAAATAAGTGTACTAAGTACGTAGTGAAAATTACTGATTGTTTCTTAAGAATGCCAAATTTGAATATATTAGGAACATTAATTTTAAGATTAGGCTTAAACAGGCAACCAAAATATTTTGTTTTTTTTTTTAATCTCGCTACATGATAATTTAGAAGTTGTCTTCACGATTTATTTTAAGAATACATTATGGTACGCGAAAAAACTTAATTTTATTTAAACGTGGTTCTTATGAGAGATAAGTAATTACAATAACCATAAATAAGTCATCACTCTTTCGTGAGCTCTCGAAATTAGCTGGCTTATTCACCTAACGAAACATTTTCTAAATATGATATGTCTTTAATGACAGTATATTACCAGATTTGAACCGTTAATACGCAAATATTTTGTCAAATAACGTGAACCGGTTAAAAAACTTGATTGAGGAACATAACCGATATGAGAACGTTTATGTTAAGAGAAATATGTTTTCTCAAACTTGCAATGAAATGTTGACATTACGTACGTCAAATCGCACGAGGAGTATCATGTCGCTGGTTCGATGACTGAACTTGATATTTTATGGCATTACATATCATAACCTGCTTTAAAAACTAAAATACTTGAAATAACTTGCAAAGTTACGGAACCATTTGGCATTCAACCGTAAAAAAAAAACATAGACCTATTTAATTGTCAATGTCACAGGGTAAGATTATAGGTACCTCAAACAGGTTTAAAAAATGACATGTAAGGTGTTTTTTTATGTTGTAAATTCGTTTCGTTCTTTGACTTATTTTGTTTTAATACTGTGAATTTGACTTCCGATTTTTTATTTCATTGCAATTTTCAGAAAAGCACTATACTTGCTTCGTCTGGAAACAAAAGGTATCAGGCTTTCTATCTCTATTCGAATATACATAGTAATTACGCAGCCTGCAGTTTGGTTTCCCGGCGTCTGCACTAATGTATTAATCAGGGACCGGAACCGTTATTTTCTCCACCCAAAAAGTGTTCTTGCTTCGTTCTTTTAGGTTCTTCAGTATATAAATTGTAAGTTAATGGAGTAATTTCAAAATATGATATTGTAAATTACATAAAATATTGAGCAGTACACAAAGAGTATAAATCATTTTAAAATATTGGGCTATTTCGAGGTTTTTGAAAAATACCGGTTCCGGTCCCTGGTATTAATACTTTATAATATTTATCAATAACCGTACTTTATCCATACATAAGAGTTTGAAGATTCTGACTTATACACAAGTATAACAATTAAATCTAAGAGCACTTTAAATTATGCCGATTATTATTTGTATGCGAATTTTTTTGCACATGCTACAATAAACACGAAAACTTTTGTAACCGTTTATTCATTTACAACTAGTGTATACAACTCTTTATTTAAGACTTTCGTGAGACATAATAACTATACATATAAGGGAACGGTTAAACTCACGTGTATAGTCACTACGCGCGACATGTAACAATGATTAAATAAAATAAAAATAAATAATGTGTTTCGGAGAGCCTACCGCGAGGACTGCGCGACACGAACTGCCAACCGCCATAAATACCGTAAATATACGATTAATTACTACTATTACTAATTATACTTTTATTTATTTAATCTTTATTGCACAAAAGAAAACCTTAATGTACAAAAGGCGAACTTAATGCCAAAAGGCATTCTCTACCAGTCTACCTTAAGGCAAAGTAGAGAAGTTCCTTTATAAATTATACATTAATTTTATTGATTTTTTTTCGTATTATTACTTGTGTGTAATATGTGTGTAATTACACAAATCGAAATAGTCCTACGGTAAACTCAATGCGGCTTGTGATGTGGGTACTAAGCGACAATATATTTAACCTCTTCGTAGCCACGTCAAA
>JALPQI010024270.1:0-17385 GCA_025490895.1 Thaumatotibia leucotreta | reverse complement strand
GGTGTCACTTCAAGAAGTCAGTTTATTTTTGTTGGCTGTTGTAATACAGACATACATAACGCTTAATTTCTTTAGAATAATGATGGTTATAGAGCTATGTCGTTGGATTACTAGTCGTCAAAGCTACTTTAGACACAAAAAAGTCGGGTTCAAAATTGGATGGACAGTTTATGAATTAATTCATTCATAAATCGTCCATGCAATTCTGAACGGCACTGTACAAGTGTACATACTTTAATTACATGTGTCTTACGAAAAATATCTATAATTATTGATACACCATTTTTTATAAGAGATAAAAGTTTTTTTTAACACGATAGTTGAAAATCCTGCTTTTCACTAATGAGAATAATAATAAGTATGACAATATCCTTATACATAATGTGTCGCCAATGTTTTTTTTTATAACCTATAGAAAATTTGTTATCTAATTAATATTAAGTAAGTTTGTGTAAGTATAATTAGAAAGCGTTACTTTCTGTGTAGCCCAATGGTCACTGGTAGAGAATGCCTTAAGGCGTTAAGTTCGCCATTTGGGCATTTCTCCGAGCATTTCTACCGCCGTGACTTCGGTGGCAACATTATTACCCGATTTCCGTGGGTATCTCATATTTTTTTTGAATATCTTAGTAGTTGTCAACTACGTCTACCAATACATCGAAAAGTTCTTGCATCTCTCACGGAATTCGTGTGATAAGGCTGCCACCGAAGTCACGGCGGTTGAAACGCTCACGGAAATACCGATTTGTACTTTTTAACTATTAATAAGTCAAATCAAACACTAGTACATTCCTTACCTATATTACTACTCGCTCGATATTTCGACCAAATCGATACAGCATGGAAAGTGCGAATGGCTCCCTTGGGCACAATCACTGCCCTTTGGAACACGGAATTGGGTTACTGACGTCATTCAATGCCAGATATTGGACTTTCAACATCTTCGTTAAGGTGAAGTGGGCGCCAGATTGGGGATTTGAAACGTGAACTTAACAGATAATGTCGTATGGATAAATAAGATATATTAAAAAGGTTTCTTTAAATTCGATAAGCAAGTTAAAATATTATCGAACCGGGTTACTCACGTATTTAAGTCGATGATTGCTCGACATGTTTCGACCCATTAAGAGGGTCCTCGTCCGAAGCACCCTCGGCCAAAGCCCGACGGGTACTAAGAAGCGATAAGCAAAAAAAAAAAAATTGGAGGGAAATCAGAATATTTTGTTTCAAATTTAAATAAAAAATATATAGCAAAACATTGCACTTTTTTTTTAATCTGACGAAAGTACGCTTAACAAAGAATGCCAAATGTCACTAAATGTTAACTCATTATTTCTGAAAAGATAAATATTCAGGAACTGAACCGACTGCTATAAACAAAACAAGTTGCTGCATTTTTCTATGGAACTAAATATAATTATTTAGTTATTCCTTTTTATATGATATACAATTTTTTACAAACCTAGTCATTCAATCTTACACCCTATAATCATGTTTGCGAAATAATATGTCGAATAAACCATGATATTCAAGTATCATAACAATGATTCCAAACAAGCTGTAGCTACTAGCATATATTGGATTTATATAATATATATATTTAAAGCAATCAGAATGTACCTGAGAACTACCTATTGCAATCTAAAATTATTATATTACCAACTTAAAACTTAGTTTTTATATAGAACAATATGCACCTCCGTGTCTACTTTAAAAATATACAATGAATATATTGACTATAAATTATTATAATTTTTACACAAAATTGCCAATAAAGGTCTTTTTATGACCTATTTTTCAGAAAAAGTATAGTTTAACTCGCTTCTCTTACAGTTTTAGGGTAAGGCCGCGGATTTTGACGAATTCGGAGCTTAAAATTTGTCTTGCTCATAAAACAAAACTGATAACATCTAGAGAACTCCGATCAATTTTAAAATATTCCCCTATGCTCAGTTACATGTAATCAAATGAAATAGCTAATTCAGCTCTTTATTTAAAATTAATAAATAAATATTTCTGACAAAAACGTAACATAAGTCGAGTATTTTTTTGGACTACGAGTACTTAAAACCTTTTTTTTTCATATTATTAGACTTGTCAGCATTAAATATTTGATTTTAAACCAAATTAGAATGATAAACGATTGCTTCGTTTATTAAGGACTTATGATATGTGAACAATTTTACTGTTTTCTTTCCCTTCACTTTTTGGGTCACCAATTCCAAACTTACGTTACGATACTTTCGTAACGCTTTTTTAAGGTCATATTTAAGCCAATGTTGGTAGAAATTTGTTTATCGACACTATGAACTCTTATTCTAGCAGGGCAACACTCATAGGCACACTCACTCCCATTAATTCGTTAACAAATGGTTGTCACAGTGCACGCGGCGAAAGTTTTAGCAAAAAACGTCTAAAGTGGTAGTGTGATTTTTACGGTAAGTAGTGATTATTATTAAACGGCTGTTTTTTCATACGAAAGGGTTTAGTTTCAAACGTCAGTAGCATGTATTATTATGTTCAGATTGCAATTATTTACCAAGATAATCAACCTTTTTTCAAATATACGTTACACTTATGTTACGAATACGTTACATTTTTACAAAACGTAACGTATTTTTTATGTTACGTAACGAAAATATGTGGTAAAGGGAAGTGCACACAGAAATTTACTGATTTCAATGAATTTTATTAGATTTTGAATGACAGCATACTGTAACAAGTGTTTGCGAAACAAATCAAATTATTTTGTTATTTAGGTATTTGATTTGCATTTTTTTAAATAATTAGCTTTTTCCAGTGGGTAATTTTACCCCCCTAGGGCTAATGAAATACAGTATAATTTATTAACGCGTTTAATAGTGTTAATTAATAACAGTTCAATTTCCATTTAAGCATTTATGGTGATTTATTTAGTTTATTTAGTTCCAAAGATTATGGCATTAAAACATTTATAAATACTGTTAATTTAAGTAATTACTAAGTATGAGAAATTATATTATATGGGTTGATGATTATATCTGATTAAAACAACTATTTAATGATAAAAATATGTTTTTTTTTACGAACTTTATTTAATCAGAGTTCATACCAGTATGAGCTGAGCTTTGTAGTAACTTTTGTTGCGTTTTATGGTAACGTAACGTATTTTTTTTATGTTATGTCTGTGTTACATTCGTCAAAATCCGCGGCCTTACCCTTTCATTGTTTTCATGCCATATACCTATATAATGATTTAGTTTATCGGCCGTACCGGTTTACAATATATTGATATAAACTATCACGGTTATCACTCAAGGTTACGCGATTAAGACCCGTTTGTCTTTAAAATATTAGTTTATCGCTACAAAAACTTAACTTACAATATTTTAATAAAACTATCAACTTACCAACTCAGCCAAAAACTTTCTCCCACCAAAGCACCATAAAACCACTACAAAAAACACATAAACAATGAGAAAGTTACGAAATACGGAACAAAGTACGAGAATACTTCGCTCTACCGGAGGCTTTCACGGAGAGCGTGCGCGTGTCTGGGCGGGCGGGAACGGACTGGCCGCCCAGCCTTGCATCTGCAATTTGTTGCATTTGTTTTTATCCTTAAGAGAATCTTTTACAATGCCCGAGTATACCTATTAAAGTGTCACCATTATTTGACAAAAGATTGATGATGGGCTCATAATCAAAGTTGACACATTACTGCGATCGTCAATCCGCGTGGCGATTATGGGCATTTACTTCGTAATGCGTCTATACGCATAATTAATAGGAGAGGCTTACGTCCAGCAGTGGACTGAGATAGGCTGATGATGATTGAAATCGAATGGTACAGTCGAAGACAAAATAAGGGGTATACAAAAACGTTCAAAAATATGTCCCAGTGCACTCTAATTCTGTGTAATAAGAACGTCGTAACATATTTATGAACGAATTCTTTCAATACTTATTTTTGCACTTGACTGTATTGTTACTTGCAAATCTCGTCACGTGGGACAAACGTACGCAGTGAGTAAGACTACGCAATCCTATAGATTTCAGTAATATATTATATGTAATTCCGTATGTTTACCCCACATGCATCTGTTGAGCAAACGCTAACGTAAATGTTATTTTCCAACTCATGGTACGGCTACTGGTTCCTTTTAGTGACTTGATTTTTGTCAGCCGTCTTAGCATGGTTGGTACTAACCCTGGCTTACGAAGCATGAGGTTCCGGGTTCGAATCCCGGCGAGGGCATTATTTGTAAATAAATAAATAAATATCTTGGGACATCTAACACAAATCGACCGAGCCCCACGGTAAGCTCAATTAAGGCTTGTGATGTGGGTACCAGACGACGATATATATAATAGATAGATACATATAGATACTTAAATACATAGACAGCCATGACTACGGAACAAATATTTGTGATAAATAAATACACAAATAATGCCCTCGCCGGAATTCGAACCCGGAACCTCCAGCTTCATAGGCAGGGTCACTACCAATTAGGCTACGAAGGATGAAGTCAATGACAAAATTTGTGTATTTCATCATCATCATCATCATATCAGCCGAAAAACGTCCACTGCTGAACATAGGCCTCCCCCAAAGATTGCCACAATGACCGGTCCTGCGCCACCCGCATCCAGCGGACTCCTGCGACCTTCACCAGGTCATCAGTGCACCTTGTGGGGGGCTACCCACGCTACGCCTTCCGGTACGTGGCCGCCACTCGAGAACCTTCCCGCCCCAATTCCCATCGGTTCTATGCGCAATGTGCCCATTTGTGTATTTATTTATCACAAATATTTGTTCCTTGGTCGTAGCTATTTGTATATCTATTTAAGTATCTATCTATATATATAATCCCTTCGTACTCATTATCACAAGCCTTAATTGTGCTTATTGTGGGACTAGATCGATTTGTCTAATATGTCTCAAGATATTTATTTATTTATCATTATTTTATCTTGATGGTATCTAATTAAAACATCATGATATATCGGCCAATATATTTTGAGAAATTTGTAAAACGCATTGATTTCATTCAAGTATTGGACTAGGCTAGGATTTTTAACCGGAATTTTCTTATTCTAGTTACAAATACAAAGAACTAATTACCACCCGGAAAGCAATTCACAAAAGTACTTTTCCCATTCACTCAAAAACTTTGGAAACTCACTCAACACCATTTATCCAAGGCCGAGATAATCGTAATCCGTATTGTTGCCTCTTTTTGCTTCTTTCTTGCGTGTTTCTTTCCAGCGCGGTGACAGGCCGCTAATGGAAAGGCTCCTTTTCTTGCCGGTAAGGAATGGAATCGTCCGCCATTTTGGTTTCTTTTGTTGCGTTGTTGGGTTTAATTTGAGAGACGATTAAAATATTCGCGTCCTTGCTTATTTTTAGCTTGGATTTCACTAGTCATTGTTTGTTTTATAAGACGGAACTGTAAGTAAGTTTCAACGAATACTTAGATTACTTCAGAACTCTGTACAGAGTATTCAATGACGCTTGAAGACCTTAAAAATCTTTAAATGTGCATTATCTGTAAAATATTATTATTATATACTCAGTGCTTGATAATGGGGACCTAGGCTCTTGACGTGACACACTCGGTTAAAATTAACGAAAAACATATAATTAGGTTTACACTTACTCACAATAATATTTAAAAAAACTATTTATAATCTTTCTCGTAGTTAACTTGCTTAGTTTATAAAATTTAAGTTTGAGTTAAAATTAAAACTTAGAGTATCAAAATGTTAGCACCTATTGATTGATGTTCCATGGTAAAATAAGCAATGTAGTACCTAAGGTGCATTCATCCTTACTTGTCTTATCATGTAAACAAACACTTTTTGAAAACATTATCACAATTTTCTCTGCAATTACACATTAATCATCACGGCAAATGTTGTTGCATACTTATTAAACTCGCAAAGTATTATAATTACTCAAAAAAGCACTGAAAAATATCATTTTTGTAAAGATTTTCGTCAATAAATGCTGTTACGGTCGGATAACTTTAAAAACATCTGACATTGATGTGACATTGCGATGTCTAGATTGTCTATGTACCATAATGTTGGCATGTCAATATATCGATATTAATACTTAAAGTACAACTCGAGGAAAATGCAATTAAAATAAATTGCAGTAATTTACCAAAATTTATTATAGTTTCGTAGCAAAAATGGCAACAACGGAACCCATACTTATAGTTTCGCTATGTCCGTCTTTCCGCAGCATACTTAGCTCAGTATTACAAATAAATAATACTATAAATCTGAAATTTGGTACAGGTATACATATTGATCATGCCAACAAAGTGATACAATAAAAAGTAAAAAAAAAAAATTTCGGGTACCTCCCCCCCCAATTGGTGATGTGGGGTGATTTTTTATTTGCTGTAATCGTGTAGTGTGGGGTATCATTGAATAGGTCTCTTAAAAAGAAAAAGGGGCTTTTAAGAAAGTTTTTTTCTAAAGTCAATATTTTCGGAGATAATCGCTCCAGATGAAAAAAAAATGTCTTCCCCTCTAACTTTTGATCCAAAGGTCCAAAAAAATCATGAATAGTGGGCTGGCATAAAACTATTTCGAACATAATCGGCCCAGCCGTTTTTGAATAACTACGAAACCCTACACTGAGCATGGCCCGACATGCTCTTGGCCGGTTTTTGTAATTGATTTCAATATTTATTTTATTCAAAGACTGGCAGTGCTTAGTTGTCTATTGAATATTGAATAAAATCTTCACGTCAAACGTCATTCGTTTCGCTACTTCGCTTCACGTTGTTCGTTACGGGTGCACTTCATGTGATTTTGCTCATGACTAGTGGCGCCTTCGTTGGAGCGACAGAGAAAAATCCTCGAAATTTAACCATAGTTTTTGATATAATCTTATACGAATTAATTCTCTTCCTGACAGACGATGTAAAATCGATAATCCTCTATTTATGTACCTAAGCAGTGAAATTATCGCTGACATTTCATTATATCGACATTTCTAATCACTAGTGATTGTCTTTTGATCATCGTTGACGTTTTGTTTGTTTTACTTGGTCTGTGGTTAGTTTACATGATAAGACAAGTAAGGATGAATACACTGTATACTACATTGCTTATTTTTTAATTATTCATAGACAATTATTGATATCGCAAGGAAATAACTGTCAACAAAATTTAGTTGGTCCGAATATAGTTAATACTTAGGTACGTGATATTACTATATATTTCCAGATATACTGTACCTATTGTCATGACCGCGCTACAAAGCACGGGTTTACTTACATACATAAATTAGTCATGGCGATAAATCGGCACCTAATTCCTACCAATCAGACAGAGTTACGTGGGCAGATTCGATCGGTTTAATCTCTGTTTGACCTTTCTCTCCTCTTAATATTTTTAACGTAGTTGTAAGTTTAGTATACTTGACATTTGTGTTATTATTGACTTTAAGGAATTTGAATTCAATTGAATTGAATATGTGGCATGGTTTTATTAGACCATATTACTTGTCAGACTATTTTCAGTCATGCGAATCAATCTATTTTCCACACTCTCAAACAATTTAGTAAATCATTTGCGCATTCTACTGCGACCACGGGTCTTTTCTCCCTTCGTAGATCCTTACATAGGATGGTAGGAACTTCTAGATCCTGTTTCATGATTGAATTTAAACTTTCGTGAAATATAACTATAAATATAATTAAACGGTTAAACTCACGTGTATTGGACGCTTGATAATGGAGACCTAGGTTCTCCGAAACATGTCGCGCGTAGTAACAATTTTTTTTATGATTTTTTTCAACTCTAATATTATTATTTTATGAGCACCATCATAACTGTTATCAGCCTATTTCAGTCCATCTTCTTCTATAACCTATTCGTATGAACGCATTAGGAAGTTATATCCATAATGGCCACGCTAGCCTTAATTTTATTGATGAAGTTATTTTTAGAACAGACAGTTTACTACCAAAGATAAACATTTTCTGAGTATATCGCTTATCGTGTACCATTTCAGAATGGCATCTTGACTAGGCGTGCAGTTTAATCAACTACAAATAATTGTAACTACAATAATTGGGATGATGATATCTGCTTGTTTGCACGCAGCGATCGTGAGTTCGATCCCCGGCTCATACCAATGAGTTTTTCAAAAACTTATGTACAAAATATAATTTGATATTCACAAGTGCTTTACGGTGAAGGAAAGCATCGTGAGGAAACCTGCATGTGCATACACCTGCGAAGACATTTAAGGGTGAATGTGAAGTCCCCAACAAGTACTATTGGGACCACGCAAAATAGGCACGTTTGATGTCGAGTTGCAGAACAAAAATGGCTAGGATACAATACAATACAATACAATCTTCTTGTTTGCCTACAATTAAAAAACAGATAGATATTGTGTTATTCGAATCGGTTTCACAAGCGTAAGCAGGGCCGAATAAATATGAACCGGGATTTATTGGCTGCACGTCTATTTGCATTCTTAAAGCCGATCGACGCAATGAGATTTCAGTTGGTTTAGGGTTCCCCCTTCTGTAAGTCTCTGTCATACCAATGAAGGTACTACCTAGAGAGATAGAGAGAGACGCTGGAATTGACAATTATCGAGTGATAGGTCTATAGGCTTACCTTTCGTGAATTTAGAACAGAGTTTTAGGCATATATTAGTAGGTAATAATTACAATTCTATTGCAATATTAAGAGTCATTTCTCTGTTTAAAAATATAAAACCAATAATAAAACAATGTTTTATCAATTGATTTAAGTTTTCACGAATATCAGACATATTTTAATGGCAGAACAGGGTGAGTTTGCTAGCCATAACGGGTCTAACGACATTGGCGAAACGTCAGGACAATATTTAACTTCAACTTAAGGTCCGCATCAATGCTCAAAAAAACGATGACGGTACGGAATCGCAGTGATGTATCGTATCCGTAATGTTTTTAGTTTTTACCGCATGCCCCCCCACACCGCTGTTCAAAATAAGCATACAGTACGGAATCGCCCCGCTTCTTATAAATCTTATAATACGCATTGATTTGTCTTACATGTCGCGATATTTGGCATGCGAGATTTTTTTGTCGCTGAATTTTTTGGTACCTTATTATTATCTATTTATTATAGAAGGAATTATAATGGTTTCCGAAACATGCTGCGTATATTATAATGCCTAATACTAAATACATTTAATAACCGGCAATTTAAGCTGGAAATATCAGCTAATAAATTACACCTCAAAAAGATTACATTACTTCTAATTCACAGCGACCCTCCATAAAATACATTCCCTATACCTTCAAAATTAATATCACCTAATAAAATTAGCGTTGTGATATCACCACCTTACTATCCTAACCTCGTATCTTGAACTACCCTGCCATTCTAAAATCAACCGTAAAAAAGTAAGAGAAGGTACAAATTTCAACAGAACTGGGTACTAGATAGGGGGTCTAATAAATAAATGGTCGATATCTGAGCCAATTTATTCACATCAAAGCAAAGGCGATAAGGCAAGGAGTACTCGAAACCAAAGGGCTTACCTACAAAGAAACTATTCCAAAAGCTTCAAAAGCTAACCACCATAACTTTCACGAGCCAGCTTTATGGGTGTTACAGATTTTTTTGAGTTAGGTTACAAATCTTTCCTGTGGACATATTATGAAAGTTAAGGATCCTAGAACATTAATTTTCTTTTTTTATGTAAACATCAAGCCGATAGGTGGCTTCGTCTGGTTTTGTGGTCAAAACCTAATTTGTATATCCCAGAACCGTTAACGTTCACAATGTCCACAGGAAAGATGCCCATTTTTGCGAACGCTCTATGACCCCTTAGGGCCCGTTTACACTAGTGATAGCTTATGCGATTTGAAAGCGATCTCTTTACAAAAGTTGCACGCGGCGAACTCGCGGCGATTTTGCCTCCATACAAAGCTCGCTCACAAATTGCAAGTGTGCACAGAGCCTTATAGTGGACTTACGACGCTCAAAATGATGTTTATGATGCTGTATTACAGTTTTTATTCTGTTTTTGGTTTATGTACCTACCAACAAACCTACCTACCTACCTTTACAAAATCCGACCAACAGGGACCTGGGTGAATATCTGAGCGTTTCAACCGCCTAATTTTCGTGGCATCATTTTTCCAAAGTTTCTAAACGTCTCAATGTTATACTATACTTCGCCATTTATTTATAAGCTACCGTGCCTCCTTCAAATGCAAAGTAGCACATTGTAAAGAATGGAAACTTCGGCAAGAATGATACCACCAAAATTATACTCATATTTATTTTGGTAAATACTAAAATACCTTGAAAGGTTTGAAGAGGTGTTTTTATTAAATTTTCGCCTACACTCGCTTTTCTAATGAGAATACCCAGTCAGGTTTCTGATGTTAATAAAGCTTTGACGCAGTGTTGGGGGATTAAAAAGTGGTTTATTTTTATACTGTCCCCTCGGGCGATACTTCTTTATAGACATTAAGATGATAAAGAATATTTAATACAATCATAATATAAAAAATAATTAAAACACAAATAACAGCAGTTTATAGTGTTCAACCACTAAAAAGGTTATTTTGAGTATCATTATCAGCCGCCTTGAGTCCACTACAGGTATAGGTAGGTACAGGTTCGAAACATTAAGTACAGATGTCGCTAGTGATTAGTTTCACAATACCATTAACTGAATTCGCTGTGATTCACAGTTGGTGTAATTGGAAGCACGTTGGACCGGCAATCCAGAGGAAGCAGGTTCGAATCCCGTGGCAACCAGAGTCTTTCGCAGTTGATTTTTTCTATGGTAAGCACATCTGTTACAACATTGTGGCACTACAGTACAGGTATGTCATGATTTGGTTAGTGTATGTAGGCCCTAATAATAAATAAATGGCGTATTATGTAATATCATTAGGCATGAATGCGATCTCAGTGCTTGATAATGGAGACCTAGGCTCTCAGAAACGTGTCACGCAATGATTTGAAAAAAAAAATCCGAGTGGAAATATATATTGATTTAAACTTTTAGACAAACTCCCTCATAAAATACAGTTTGGGATACTTTATGATATTTTTACTGAAATATGGGTGCAATGTTCTAGCGCGTGGCATAAGTTCCCGTATTTTTATCACATGTGACCGTCACATAACACAAGGGGTAAGAATTATTCTCTTCCCAAAGTTTGTGGGTCAAAGTAATACAACATATAAACTAAGCGACCTCTCCTAAACCTTTGCTGTGTCAGTACTGAAGCGCTGTTCCCATCGTTCATGAGTGCATAGTTATGAAGTTGTTATCTAGTTGGGTGAGAAAATAATAAGTCTGCTAAATTGTCAGCTTCCCAGCCGAGTAGAACAGTTTGTTAGCTTCCATAGTTGGTAGTCACCCTGCCTACGATGCTGGAAATTCCTGGTTCAAATCCCGGCGAGGGCATTAGGTTTTTGTGCATTTATTTATCACAATATTTCTGCCGTCATAAGCTAAAAGGCCGTCTTTTGACAAAAGTTACTTTCGAGATAATCGCAAAAAACCCTGTTTTTGTAATTTCTACGAAATGAAACAACTTTTTCCACTTTTTTCTTTTGTATATGGAAGCTACATATATTTACGTACAAAAAACGATTTTCGTATGTACTTTATTATATTAGTTTTTTTTTATTTAACAAGAATACTTTTAGCTTAGTCTTACGCTTAAAAACCTGTAGGTCGTACTAACCTAAAAGGCAGTAAAAACACGTTATACGGCATTCTAACTTAGGATTTCCTTGTAAACGTATGGTTACTAATCAAAAAAGCCGTATAAAGTCACATACTGCTTTTTAGCTTAGCAAAAATGTACTTTTTTATCAAAAGTTTTAAGTTAAAACGTCATATAGCACTTATACGTTCTTTTTAGTTAGTATCTAAGCAAGATTAATACTTATTTAAAATTTTCGTATCGTGTGCTAATCTTAAAGTACGTATAAATACCAATGGCATGTAATATACTGCTTTATAGATTAGTTTTAGCTGTTAAACGAATATAAGTACGGTTATGAAGTAACATATTTTTATTAAATATCTTAAATAATTATAAACAAATATCGTGGGAAAACTTACATAAATCGACATAGTCCCACAATAAGAATTGTGAAGTGCGACATTATACTAAATAGTAGATACATAAAGATTAAAGCAAATATGAATGTAATTCATAAAGACACATGTCTTTAAGTATTACATTCATCCAACCATGAAATAAATATTTGTGATAAATAAATACACAAATAATCCCCTCACCGGCATTTCAACTCGGAACCTTTAGCTTCGTAAGCAGCGTCACTGCCAGGTAGATTACGAAGACACATTTTTAATCAGGGACAAAAAAAGTTGTACAAAACAAATATAATAATTGTTCTCAGACTTATGTTTTGAATTAAGAATTTTATTTAAAATCGTTTCTTTTTTTAATAATTATAGTAACTTGTGCTACTCGTAAGAATTTAAAGTTTTTTTTTATATTTACTAAATAAGGAATCTCGTTTGTGTTATTCTCAAGTTTAAACATTATTACAATAAATGCTTCTTTAATTGTCTTTGGTTCGAATAGGTACATAAATTATTTGGGCAGAATATTAAAAAAAGAACATTAAATTCCTTATCATAATTATCTGTGACAAGGTGGATTGGTGTATACATGTATTTGTTTTAGACAGATACCTACTTAAACTAAAAACCTATTTAGGTATTAGTACCAAAGGCAATCAAGTTAGCATTTGTCACAGTAGATAATGAGATTTCTCATTTAGCATCAAAAATAGCTTAAATTTCTTTAATATATTAACTTTGTTAATAATTAAATATTTGTATAAAAAAGTAAAATTTCTCATAAAGTTTTGGGATTTAAGAGTTACTCACAGAAATGATTGTAATACAATAAGATGTCCGAAGTTGGTGAGATCCAAAGTTTTTTAAATAGTTGAACTTCAACTTTGATAAAATCTTCGACTTTGACTTCTTAAAAATAATATCAAAAAGAGGATATTAAGTCAAGAGCAGGTAAAATAAATAAATAAAATAGGACACATGAATACATAGGTATAAAATCAGGACTTTGCGGGCCTAGGCCTGCCTAAAATCCATTAACAGCCTCTTCTCTTTGTCTCGTCTTATACTTCATACTTCGCAGCCATAATATACGGCATATTATAAAGCACCTTACATCAATATAATTAGGTTAGGTTAAGTAGATTAGTTAGATTTAATCTATGTACATAAATTGTAGTTTTGAAAATAAATATATTAAAAAAATATAATTATCATTGTATTACAAGGAACATAATTATTAATATTTCATGTCATATTTGAGAAAATCATATTTTCATACCTTGGTATTCGGTCGACTAATTAGCGCGCGATAAGCAGCCACAGCTCTCGTAAAGACCGTCACAACCTGTATGCCTACTGCGAACTTCGGAATTCACAAATTTCGGGCATCTGTCTTTCTCACTCCAATTACGTCTTCATTGACTAGTTCTAATATACGGCTTTATTAAGTAGTTTGTGACAGTCACGGCCATTTTACATGTATACATCGAATAATTAGGAACCCCGTACAGACCAAAAAGAACGTATAACAGTAATACGCATTTATAGATTAGTGCCGTGAAACAAAAGTAGTAAAGTGATGCTAAGCTAGAGTCAGATCCAATGTTATGGTACCGATACTATCCTAAAAGAACGTATTGAAGGTTATACGTATTTCTTGCTTTGTATTTGTCTTATACGTTCTTTTAGGCTAGACACTGTGACTAATATTAAGTTCTTGTTAAAGGTTAAAAAGATGTATAGCTAGCATATACGTTCTTTTAGCTTTGAATAGGTCAAAAGTCGCCTTTTAGATTAGGAACTCTTGCAAAATTGATGTGTATACGGCCTTTTTAACGAATTTATTTCGAGAACTAAGCCTTCTAGAAGAAAATGGACCAGATAGGTCGATGCGGCTTCACCTGGACATTAAGAATATCTCAAAAAGTCAATTTCGCCAAAATGTCAAAAGACGGCCTTTTAGCTTATGACGGCAGATTTGTTCCTTGGTCGTGGCTGTCTATGTATATAATTATATATATGTATATATCTATTACATTATGTTGTCGCTTGTCACAAGGCTTAATTGTAAGCTCGTGGGACTAAGTCGGTTTGTGTAAGACGTCCCAAGATATTTATTTAGTATTTCTAACGACTTTAGATACATCCATTTCAGGTTTTTTCCTATTTGTTCCTCATTCGTATTAGAATCCACATTTTGAAAGTTTTAGTTAAATGTATGTGTAGTACTATGATGGCACTGTAACAAACGGCATGAAATTTGCTAGGAATCTCATGTATTATTAACAACAATACATTATTGATACAACAAAGTAAAATGCACTTAAATGTATATCTGGATCTGAATATCTTGATTCTAAAAAATTGCGAGAGAGCGAAAAGAGGCAGCCGACATTTATAAAGAATAGTTTTGCTCTATAGCTCACGATTGTTTACTGGTTCTACAACATCCTGTTTGCCTAAGCAATAGGAACTTGCCATAACTCCCCTGACAGACGGTACAAAACGGCGTCTTTATCTGTCATGACAGGTGACAGATTACGGGCCGCGGGCGTTACGCAAATACTGACAGCGGGGGTAGGACAGTTATGAGATAATTCTGACTTGTTTCAACGGGGTAAAGTTCTGGATACTATAGGCTTGTGAGTATGCCGTTGGGTATGTCAAATTTCCACATTAAATTTCAGTAAGGGTAAAAAATTGAGGCAAAGTTAGGCTCGATTTTACCAAACTTTTATTTGAAAAATAACGCTCACATTCAGATACTAATGTCAAATTACATTGAAGTTTTGACATTACTACCCGAGAGTAAACGTTATTCTTCCAAAAATTTTTTGGTAAAATCGAGCTCAACAATATTAAATTTCATCAACAAACTTTAAAAATAGGTACTAATAGTCAAGTCCAAAAATAAGTATCGAAAGAATCCGCTTATAAATATGTTACGACGTTCTTATTACACAGAATTAGAGTGCACTGGGACATATTTTTGAACATTTTTGTGTACACCTTACTTTGTCTTTGACTGTAAGTATTTTAAACTTGGTTCATTGACAAAATCACTAAAATTTCGAAATGATTGCTAACCATACCTATTATTTCGAGATGGATCATTTACTTTTAGGTTTATAAAAACAATTTATATTTTACAAGAGAAAATGTACTAAAGCAACATTGAACTAAGTTTAAACGTTTTTATCTACAGGAATATCATAATTTCCCTGTTATGTATTCAGAAGCGGTAATGTAATGACCTATATTAAGAGACCGGTGTCTGTGGCTGTATCATAATGTTAACATTAAAGTACAGGCAGAGTACAGTGCATCATAATGTTGACATTAAAGTATCGTCGTCATGATATTAATTTTAACATTATGAAGTCAACTTCTTTTTGTTGTTTTTTTGTCAATAAATATTTATTGTAGGATATCCTTACTCAAATTGAGTGATTTCAACTGATTTGAATTTTTATATTTAGAGGTAATTACTTAGTGGATATCAATGAAAATAAAGGTAAATTGTCATTCTAAACTTGATATGGATGTAGATAAAGTTATGTATGTGACTGTACATAATTAGGCATTAAACACTCGTGTGATATTATTATGAAACTCGCCTACGGCTCGTTTCATAAAAACACACTCATGTTTAATGCCTCTTATTATGCGCCAGCCACATAAATAACTATTATTGCCTCATCTATTATTTATGTGTAGTATTTTAAGTTCCACAATGATAAATACCCTTGTTTACAAAGCACTGAAAGTATTTAAACAAAAATTCCTAATTTGGTAAAGCAAACTCAAAATTACCTTGAGAAGAGTATAATATCCCAACTAGCAAAATTTCGTCATATAATCGTCGCGGAAACGTAACATATTCAGGCTTTTAGCTTATGAAATTGGTCATAAAAACGTAATAATTACGTTTATATAACGCGATTTGGGCCCATATTACTCAGCTTTTTAGCCATATAAAAGCCATTTAACTGAAACTGCCACCACTTATTAGTCATATAATAATCATCGCCGTGACCACTTTATAGCTAACTAGCTGTATAATAGAGACTTATATAGCTTTTATATGACTTTTAATCATATAAGATCCATATGACCGTTGAGTTAGTTATTTATTGATCATATAATTGCTACTTATATGCCAAATTTGTGGAATAAAAGTGTCTAGCGAAACTAAACAGAAGACGGATTGACAACTTGCTCGTGCATAAAATTTTGTTAGTGCTAGCTGGTGTAAACAAAATTAAATCACTTAATGCCGTGGAGTATGTTTTGACAGAGCTATCTAAGTAATATATGACCATGTTATAATTGGCATTATAAATTCTACCTAATGCTGAAAATGTATTGCGAATACCACTTTACTGATAAAGTATACTATATTTAGTAGTAAATAATGAACGCGCCACTTTAATTATTAGTTATTACAATAAAAATTAAATAAATATTTTTAATTATTACGAAGGAAACTACTATATGACATGTATACGATTAACATATCATATAACTGCTTCGTATTAGTTCTTATATAGCAAGTTTAGTGGTTTAAGCGCCATGACACCTACAGGTAGATACGTTAATCATATAAAAGTAACAGCTGAAACCAAAAAGTTCTATAATAGCTATTATTTTTCCATTTACTCGAGCATAGGTCATATAAGATGTAATTATTCGACTAATAGTCAAGTAAGCGTTATGTAAAAGCAGGTTACTCAGCATTAATCTTATATGACTCTTTAGTCATAAAAGATGTGGAGATGCTGAATAAAACACTTTTATAAAACAAGATATATAATTAGCTGTTATATGACTTCATTCACAATAGTCATATAATAGCAACTGCGTTACGTTTACTCGACTTTTTCTCACAAGTCATAAGTCAGCCATATAAGTTTTTGCTACTCGGCAAAAAAGTCATATAAGAGTTTTATAAATGTGTCTTTTTCAGCAACTTCTTATATGACTCTTAAGTCATATAAGAAAGTCGTATAAACGTGTATATGACATCTTATACGACTATTATGCTATTGCTGTATAAGTTGGCTTTATACGACAGGTACTGTGTAATTTGCGTTTATATGACTTTTATACGACATATTGCTGTATAAGCTGGCTTTATACGATAGGTACTGTGTAATTCGCGTTTATATGACTTTTATACGACTTATTAGCTGAGTAAGCTCGATGTTATATGACTGTTTTGCTAGTTGGGATCAAAGGGCTTTCAGAATTGACATTGTCACAGCCGTATCGTGAAATTGTGAATTTACCTACTA
>JALPQI010024269.1:0-20363 GCA_025490895.1 Thaumatotibia leucotreta | reverse complement strand
ACTTGTTAAAATCGATATTAAAAAACGTACATGTTCAAGAAAATAATAATGATATCATTTATTTAATATAATATTAAACTTTGTGCAGATTTCATTCCGCATACGTTAATCGATACCTAAGGTACATAATATTTAATATTATTTTTCATAATCATCAGTATTCAATACTGATGCAATGTCATGATGTGGTATTGTAGTACTCATATTGACAGTTATACCTATAGTACCTTTGTACCAAGTCGAATAATTAATTTTGTTCAACCCTGTGCAGTAGGTATCATTCGAGTCGCCACTGCCGGAGAGTGACTACTGGACTTGTCTTTATACTGTGGTTGGGACCACGCAAAATAGGCACGTTTGATGTCAAATTGCGGAAAAAAGGCCAGTATACAATACAATACACATACGATCGAAAGACGGCAGACGGTGACGTCAGTAAGAATACAATCCCATCTCTTCCCGTGGGTGCCGTAATCATCGACTAAGGATTAGAACTGTCACTGACCATTCATTTATAGAATATTGACGATGGGCAGCATCATCATAGTGGACACACTACTGCGATCGCCAATCCGCTTGCCCAGCGAAGCGATTATGGGCTTTACCTCTTAACGCTGCGGCCACGACATCGGTCTAAGGCGACCGGCTTAGCGGAAAACGTATGGTGCTCCCTCTCGTACCGATATCGGCATCCCGCTCCAACTCATGGATTCGCTCGCCGCTGGTCGCCTTAGACCAATGTCGTGGCCGGACCGTAATGCGTCGATAGGCGTAGATAATAGAAGAACCCTACGTCATGCAGTGGACTGAAATAGGCGAAAGATCATCGAAAGTGGTCTAAGTAAAAACAAAATGGCCGCTAAGAGTAACTTTCCATCATATGTTGTCAGCCTCCGTAGCCTAGTTGGTTTGGTATATAGTGACCCTACAAAGCTGGAGGTTCCAGTTCCAGGTTCGAATCCCGGCGATTTGTGTATCTATTTATCACAAATATTTGTTCCTTGGTTATGGCTGTCTATGTGTTTAAGTATATACATATAATATGTATTTATTTATTATATATATCGTCGCTTAGTACCCACATCACAAGCCTTAATTGAGCTTACCGGGAGACTAAGTCGATTTGTGTAAAGGTGCGTTCAAACTAAAAGAACATTCGCTGTTCTAACCTGCCACTCTACGAATTTCGATCGGTACACAAAACGTGATTGGTTGATTTCGTAGAACGGGCGCTAGAACAGCGAATGCTCTTTTGTTTTAAACGCACTTTAAGACGTCCCAAAATATTTATTATTTATTTATTATGTATATAGTTCGTCAGTTGAAAACAAAAAAAAACAAGTATGGCCTTCTTTCCATAGAATAATAGTATTTTCCATAGTTTTTGACACAAATCGCAGATATATTTTTACGTAAATACTAACAAAATATCAATAATTTTAACTAAAATCAAAAGCTTATTTAGGTAAAAAATAATCCATTTCTCTAAGAATATAATTTGGTATTTTATCGAGCAGTAATCCAATGCGTATCGGGTAAATAACTCAAATTTCTAGAATTGCAATAAGTATTTGCAATTCTCATTTCGCAATTAGCGACAAAAACTATCATTTGCACGCAAATGACAATTTTCTTAGCGAGAAATCAATAACAGTTGGATAAATAATTGATTGGACTCAGTTATTAGCTACTAATACTAATCTGCACGCAATCTACTTAAGTGGACGCTGATTTTATTTGTAGATAACGGTTTAACTTGAACATAAGTTTTTTTTCATGAATTAAATCTAATTAATCGAATTAACCTAACATATATCTATTTAAGATTGGCCCTTGTTGCATTGTACCGAAAATGCTGGCGGCATTTCCTCGCTGTATTGCATTGCATACGCTGCGAAACAGCTCATAGGTGATTCAAAAAATAGCAGAGATTTATTCATCCTCAGCCTAGTAGGTAGTTGGGTAAATCCATGTAACTGTAATGAAAGCGACCATTACATCGTCTGTTTATTTACTTATGATTATGAACCAAGTGTAAAGGTGCATTCAGACTAAACGAGCATTCGCTATTCTATCCCCCACTCTACGAGATTAACGAATCATGTTTTGTGTAACGATCGAATTTCGTAGAGTGGAAAATAGAATCACGATAGAATAGCGAATGCTCGTTTGGTCTGAATGCACCTTAAGAATTAGATTGACTAGTGTGCCTACTATGAGATTCCGCGGCGTTATTTACGCGCGTTTACTTTCTATCCGGCTCGCTCGCGCTAATACGTGAATACGTGCGAGCGGGATGGATGGATTGATGAATCTCATGGTAGAGCTACTGCTTTACGTATCGAAAAAAATCTAACGTTAGCGATACTTGCTACGTCATACGGACATACGGACGGCTACCGCTCGTACTCGAGCTGCATAGAAAGTAAGTCCTCGTTAATAAGGCGGCGGCAATTCATGGTACTGCTACAGAGTCCAATTATTTGTTTTTTTTTATTTATTATTCATGTCGTCGCCTTAACCGGATCGATGGAATTGACGGCTGTCGGAGGAAACGTTCTCTGCAATTAAACGCATGCGATTCTAAACGTTTTTCGATTGCTACCGTTTTCTACACCTTTTTGTTTGCTTGCATACTTAATAACTAAGCCATGACTGACCAAGGGTGTTCTGCCTTTTCGCCGAATTTTTTTTGGCCGATTTTCATTTGCCAACCAACGTTTCGCCGAACTTTTACTTTGACAACTAACGATTGCCAAATTTTTGTATGACAACGTTTCACTTGGCAGAATTATGGTAAAGCAGATTATTATAACGCAACTAAACTTTTGGCTGACTTATCATTTGTCAAATGGTTCACTTGACCGAACAACTCATGGACGAATAACGTTTCGCTGAGGCAACAGTTGCCTTTTAATACATTTGGCAAGTTACAAAGAAGCCTACCCGTACTTAATTCTTTTTTTGGCAAACATTGAAAAACACAACAAAAAAAAACAATTTTCACTATTATTTATATGGCTAACCAGAAGGAAAAAATGAGCGAGCGAGCGAAGCGAGTGAGCAAAGCCTTCCAGTGCAGATCCGACTTGGCCGGGTTAGGTTAGAAGGTCAGGCGGGAGCGAAGCGTAGCGAGCTCCTGCCTGACCTTCGAGGTTATTTTTTTTTTCGTCCCGAAAAAAAGATATGCTAGTATTCATACTGTATAATAAAATAATAAAAAAAAATAGAAAAAGGAGGCATTTCAAAAAAAGGTAGTTACCTGTATAAAATTTGCCCCAAGTGAAAATGGCATCCTTGTAAATAAATCCCCTCAAAAGTTGATAGAAGACTCGGTATCGCAGCTTTTTCGAAATCCAATACGCATATTTTAGGTTCAAGATCGATTCCATTTTCATTGCCGTATTCTATTAATAGTTGCACAAATAATATTACGTATTTGCTAAACGTAATTGTACGTAATGAAACATTTGGTAAACAATAAACAACGAAGTGTATATTACGTCAAGTAAAACGTTCGGCCACATGAATGTTGGCATTTTGAACATTTGCTTTGTAAAACACGGACCACATGTTAAGTTGGTAACTGTGAGGTTGGCAAATAAAACAAAACATTTTAATAAGTTGGGAAATGAACATTCGGCGAAGTAAAATTTCGCGAAACGTGAGTTGGGAAGTGATATTCGGCCATATAATTTTCGGCGATAAATAAGAGAACCCTGACCAAGTTTTCATACTACACTAGAGTACGATCTATAATGGAAGCAGTCACTATAGACGAATATGAATGTCTCCAACACCTTGATTGCTGTACGCAGAATTGGTCAAAAAATACAATACAATACAAATACCTACTCTTTATTGCACACCTCAATATATGAAAACAATTACAGAGAAAGTAGAAACTTAATTAGAGGTAGACAACAGGCGGTCTTCTCGCTAAGAAGCGATCACTTCCAGACAACCTTTAGGTAGCGAAAATAATTGCGTTTTACATTATGCCAGTAGGTGTAGAAAATGTGATAATTTGAGTAAGTTGATTACTTATGTTAATTACATTTTTATGTGTACTTTGTAATCTATATTACTACTTTGTAATCTAGAATAAGTAGTCGGAAGGAGTAATCGGATATTTTTTTGACCAACTCTGGCTGCCTACAGATTTTAAAAGGGTAGGTGACGACCTACCCTTTTAAAATCTGTAGGCACACTTTTTTTATGAGACCCATAAGGTTTATGTAATACTTGTAATAGTATGAAATAGAACACGTTATTTAACGGAAATCTAATTCATTGCTGAAAGTAATTTTGTCGAATACCACTTCGCAACAAAAAATAATTTCGGTGATAGGTCATTTGCCACGTGTGGTAACGTTTCGCGGACGTATCTTTCGCATTCAACCTAACCTATAAGGTATATTATGTAGGTGGAAATGAGAATTCAGTCGTATGAAAGTTGGCAAATAATAATTTGGTAAAATGTTGGCATGCCAAGTGAATCATCTGCGAAAACTTGGCTGGCAAGTGATATTCGGCAAAATTAAATTCTGCGAAAAGCAGAATGGCAGCATAACCGCAGAACATACATATTTCTGAAATCTATTAATTAAGCTATAAACCAAAATCGATTTAGTTTCAATCAATGCGTAAACAAGTAGTAAAATCAAGCTGTTTTACATACGCTATAAAATTGGGCGTATTTATGTCCCCATCTAAAACCTGGTAAGTGGCATTTACACGTATTGATATTGAGGCCTTTCGGAATCTGTGAGACGCACTAAGGTGAGGGCACACTTGGAGAATCATGTCCAGGGGGCTACCACGATAATAATGCGATTCAGGTGGCTTATGATGGTCCCGTTTTATCTATTTATCGTGCTATGCGTCACTTTCGCACTTACCTACTTGTTAGAACCTGACGGCAACAACGACAAACGATTAAACAAGGTACCAACCATCATAAGCGTTTACGACCTAATCTTAATCGCGATGTGTCAGTTTCAAAGAATAACTGTGAAAAACTGACAAGCCGAACCTAAACTGAATCGCATTTAAGAGATCATGGTAGCCCCCTAGTATCTCTAACATGATATTAGCTACATGAATCAAGTACTATGAGCTGTGTGCTTACCATGACCTGCCGCTGCATTATTAACGCGTACTTACTTTGTTTTACGATGTGGGAATCAAGCGACGATATATATAATATTATACATGTATATATGTAGATGGGTGAATCAATTTTTTTCTGTCTGTTATTGCCATGGTTACGGTCGCCTAAGTCACGCTGGTTTTATGCAAAATTATGCAAAAATGCATATAGTCCATGTTTGTAGATGGCCCATCGAGGAAAGTTTTTATTAACACCATAAGATTGCATGTTTGCATAGTTAGAGTAGCATAATTATCCACTCAATTGCTTTTGGTAACTGTGGTTACCAGCTGTCATTCTTATTTTACATAGGAATAAAGCTCAACCAAAATTTCAAAGCAAATGAGTGGTTATGTGACTCAGGCGATCGTAACCATGGTAATAACACATAGAAAAAAGTTGATTCACCGAGATACTTAAATAAATAGACAGCCACGACCAAGGCACAAATAATTCTGATGAATTATGTGCTAATAAACTCTGCGTGCAATTCTCAAAAAAAAATACATTTGGATCACGTCTTCGATATTGATAAAAATTGGTAGGCTCGTAGAAGTTAATGATGCTCCACCACATTTGCCAAAATGTCCCAAAATGTTTGTACAAAACGTTCCTTTTTTGTTACCAGATTCCTATACGTTTTTGGGTACAAACTTGAGAAATGCTCCTCCACGTGTACCCCGCACTCAATAAAATCCCGGTAATCAAAACCCAAGGAGGGTTAACCGATAGCACATAAAGCGGACACTAAACTTTTACGAGCGGTTAGCGGCGAGTGAACTATGCCTTTAAAAAGGCCGAATTCCGAAATGGCCAGTTACCCGGTGATTGTGTTCGGCAGTGGGTTTAAGTTATTTTGAGGTTATTTTTGAGGTCAGTTATTTAAAACAAATGAAGCGATTATTCCAACTTACAAGTTGCCAAGTCTATTCAGATCACTTCATCAGCCTATCTCAGTCCACTGCTGGACGTAGGCATCTCCTATTAACTATGCGAATAGATAGACGCATTAAGAAAGAATGAAAGAAAAATAATTGATTCAGTGCGCTTAAAATACAAACATAGGTACAAACTATAACATATCATTAATTTTTAAAGCGTCACTGAAAATGTTTTCACTCAGCTTTATGTTAAAAGTTACTTGTTTGGTACTTGTTGTTGTAGGTACCTTGACGCTGGTCTTCCGTGAAAACCATTAGGAGGTAAATGCCCATAATCACCACGCTGGGCAAGTCTGTTCATACTCGTCTTATTAGGTAAACAACTTTTTATCTGCGAAATGCAGGTTTTGTGTTATAAAGAGCAAATTTTTTTGTTTAAAATAAAGCGATCCCATGTGCAAAATAAATGATGACTACTTAAGTAAATTATTAATACTGACTGTTGGGATCATAACTTCAGCAAACAAGGCAGCTTTTGCAAAAAAGCGTTTATGTAATGTAATTGCAGGTAAGAAAGTTGCTTAGGTACAGTCGCCATCAGATCTATCGAAGCGTCCGAAGCGCTCAAAAATATCAGGATGCTTAGTCAAGTTGCCAATCGCTAGCGCTTAGTAGCGTATCGTAGTTTTCCCTCTCTGTCAATCTTTCATATTAGTGCGACAAAGACAGTTAGCTGCCTTTCGCTTACGATTGACGATTAAGAGTTAGCGATTGGCAACTTGGCTAAGCCCCCTGAACACGCCTCTATCGTTATGTCAATAAAGGCGTGTTCAGATATTTTTGAACGCTCCAGGCGATAGTACTAGATAAAACAATCAAGGATGAACTAGGCATAGAAGATTAATGATGGGCAGCAGCGTCATTATAGTGAACTGGACATATTACTGTGATCGTCAATCCGGCTTCAAAACATGGCGATTATGCCGATTATAGGAATTCACCTCCTCATGCGATTATTCTATCCGCATACATACACGGTGCCTCGCGAGGAAACCACATAATTTTAACTATGCATTCTAGACATCAAAATAAACAAAAAATATTATGAGAACAAATGTCCAATTCCACAAAAAAAATTTTTTTTTCGATTTTTTTTTTGACTTTTTGAATACTTTTTAACATTTCCAATACTTTTTATCGTAACAACAATTTGTTAAAACTAATTTTTTAAATGTTTTTTTTTAGGGACAGGTTTTTTCGTCAAGTCTATTCTTATTTTTTGACTGCCAGGCAAAAGGTGTGGTAATATTAGAACACATTGTGGCAGCATTGTAATCAAAAAGAAGTTTTATGACGAGTTACGTCGAAAAATTTTTTCCGAAAAAAAGGTTAATTATCTTTGGAACCAAGCCGAATCCAGGAAATTTTATATAACATTAAATACTCTAAATATGCTCAGGAATTCAGCATTAAAATTATGTGGGTTCCTCGCGAGACACCGTGTATGTAATAAGAGAAGCCTACAGTACAGCAGTGGACTTGGGTAGACTAATGATGTGTATATGTATGTAATGTAGGCATGCAGGGAATTATTTTGAAATGGTAATCATCTGGTTACGTCACGCTGTCCAGATCGCCACCTCATGTGGTCCGTATCGGCCCAGTGTGCATTAAAATGCCACCCAAAGAAGTAAGTTTCCTAGTAACGCCGCCTCGTTATACCAATTAACTCTGAGGTTTGGAGGCTTTATCTTATAGGGCTTAAGGGGGAGACGTATATGTAGAATCTAAAAAATATAAACAAATATGGCTGACTTTTGACAAATATGCGTCTTTGACACATATCTAAAAACATGTTCGCAGAATTTTAACGTTAATACTAATAAATATCAATCATTTTAACTAATAATGTATGTGAAGTCAAGGATTAAGAATTTAAGTTCGTAATAAAATTAAGATTGTGTTCTAAAAGTACGTGATTATTGAATAATTTTTTAGGTTTGTTTACATTTGCTTTAAATTCTACTGACGATTGGTATAGTTAAAACAGTGTGTGGCCTTGAACACGGTAGAAAAATGAAATCGGTGACTCCTTAGGCTATCCGCAATAATCCTGTAAAGGTCCCGATGTTTAAAAATTGATAAGTTTGGAGATATTGTTATTCAAAGTTATGAACCCGAAGTACTGGATCTCGGCATCACGATAGCTTGTCAGTCGCAAGACATCAAGATACCAGGTACTGAGTCATAATAGTTATTTTGGTTTTATTTTTACACTAATTTGGTAAGTTTTTTTTAAAGTTTTTGTTCATTTTTCAATGTTACAATAATGATAAGTTATTAATAACTTTTAAGTCAAGTAAAAGAACCCATAATAACAAAATTTCCAAGGAAAAAAAAATGAAAAACACAAAAAAAAATTTTTTTTTATGACTATACTTAAGTGGAAATGATTGTTGCTTAGGTAGCTTATTAATGCACCATTTAAATTTTCGCCCCGGTTGTAGGCCACACACTGTGTATATGATACCGTATTGATTTATTAGTAATATTTAGGTACTATAAGGTCTACCTACTGAGTCAAATATAATTTGACATAATATGTCACACATGTTGCTTATATTATGTGTTAGTAGTAATGTAGTATAAAATCGTGTCTAAATCTGAAATACATATACAGGGTGTTCATGTTTATTTGCATTAATTGTGACAGGTTACTTGGGAAGTTGGGACCTTAATAGAAGTTGCTTGGTATATCCGCTTTTGTTAAGTTCAAAGAAAAGTGACTGACGGCACATGTCAAAATAAGTAACATTAAGATGTAATAAAGGTTGCAGTTAGTACACTTTTCAGTCATTAAACTTTTTTTTTAACTCAATAACAGTATGAGTTGAGATACTTATTTCTAAAATAAATAAGCTGCCAATATTATAATACATATAAGTACAAAAAGTAAAAAGCGAATTTATTTTCCTATTCTCACGTGTAAACGTACTTACAAAGTTTTACAGTACCTACAAATTCATATTATGTTCTAATTTTAAAATCATAATTACCACACGAAAGCGATAAAGTATCATCGTATGAAATAATTTGTATTTAGCTACTAAACCGGTTTTATAGTGATGAATTTATTCCCGAGCGACCTATAACTTTTATTAGATATAATGTGCTTGCAAGAGATAAATATTCCCAATATTAAAAATGGACATTACCTACCTATAACTATATGTAATACTTGAAGTATAATTATAATAATTTTTATTTACTGCAAATTAAAAACAAATGATAATGGCTATCGCTGAAATGCTAAAGTTCACCGGACTAAAGTAAATTTTAAACTATAAACAAATCAGCAATGTGTGTGTTCTAGATTTTTGTACATTCATAACTACCTATTTATATGAATCGTCATATTATTAGCAAGAACTTATTTTAACTGACATAGAAAATTCACGTTTGCAGTTGGGATCGCGGTTTAATCGATTTCAAAGGAGGAAGTTCTCAGTACCTACGACTGTTTTTTTTTATATGTACATGGTAGGCACTCTATACCTTCTACCTTGAACCATTTTCAACATTTTTTTTATCGAATGGGTATAACCCCGATATGGTCCCGTTGGCACCAAGTCGGAGATTGTTGATGGGATCTTGAGGAATCGGTCGGTTTTCATTTATTTTTTAATTTGGTGTTTATTCTTTGTAATAATGAATTATTGGCACATACCACGTTATCGCCACTATATAGTATTAAAAAGTCGCTTCCTGCTCTGTCCCTTTGTACCCTTAGATTTTTAAAACGACGCAATGGATTAATCTCTCATAGGCGTATAAGTGGGTTAATAGGTTGTGTTTATTGATGGTTTAATATGATGGTGTGCCGTTCATCATCTATTCTATCTTCAAGAAATGGAATACCAGCGCTGGACTGTGATTACAGCCCAGCGATAGGTAATTATGCAGGGGGCCGATTTTTGAATTTCTATCGCACGAATTCATATTCCCGTTCGAATTCAAATTCGAATGTCATAATTTTTCACGAATATTTTCCAATGAAGCCAATATATCCTATTTTTGAAAGTCACACTCGAAAAGCTAGAGATTTATTATCGATATCTTTGCGACACGTTGCACGCAGAAAGTCGATATTTACCGGTTTTTTTAATTTAATGTAATAAAGCTAAATTATGGCACACTGACGTCGGAATTTATATTCCAGCTAAAAATAGTAATTAATTATAACATATTAAACATTATTTAACGGTTTTTAGTATAAAAAAACATGTACCGATAGTGAATCGAAACGCTTAGTCTACGATCAATGTTATTATAATCTATGGCCCACACAAACAAATATCAGCAGAGGCTACCGCGAACCACGAACGAAGTGTTGCCTATGTCACACTTACGTACGAATTCACGAGTGCGAGAGAGAGCCAACACTTCGTTCGTGGTTCGCGGTAGGGTCTCAGTTGACAGACTTGACAGTGACACTTTATTGGAGTATCTACGTACTTATCCAATTTCTATTAATAGAATTGAATACGAATGGTCAACCGCAGTCGTTTTTGAACTTTCTATCACTCGAATCTCAAAAATAGCATTTCATCGTATTTATTCATTTTCGAATGAAAGATTCGAGCGTTCGAATCTCAAAAATCGCCCCCCTGATTGGAGACCTTGTGGCACTTCGTTTTCTTACATTTATGTTTATTTTGTGTTTTAATGTGTAGGTACCTATGTTGTGTCACAATTAATGGTTTTTCTTTCTCAATGAATTCACGACCATTCAACAATTTTCACGATAAACGGACCGAAGCGCCTAAACTTACGTTTAATTTGCCTGCTGCTACGGCCAGTGTCGTTGAAATACGAGTGAATATTGTGAACGTTTAAATCAATATAATTACATACTAATACAGGCTGGCCGAAAAACCTTTAAAGAACTCAGAATATACACACCTTAAGAGCTTCTTGGAAGAGTAGATCTGATAATTTTATGAAATCATACCTAAAATAGTTTATGTATATACATAGTTACATACTTACTTCATTGAATGCTATAGGTACTACTTAGGCCCTGGTTTTTCTGGCCGGCAACCGGCGACCGACGCATGTCCGCCGCCGACGTCGTTCGAATGTTTTATTCGAACATGTTCTGTGAAGTTATGATGGTCCCATTTTATCTATTTATCGTGCTACGCGTCACTTTCGCACTTGCATACTCGTTAGAACGTGACGGCAACAACGACAAACGATTAGACGTGGTACCATCATAAGCCTACTGGTCGCCGGCCAGAAAAACCAGGGCCTTATAGATATGAAACTTGAACTAATTAAAACAAATCTCCTAGTGCATCTATTCTGCGTCCCAAAACCTCACTGGCAACAGGAATGCACCTATTTTTTACCATTCTGTACCCATACATATTAAGCAAAGTCAGGGCAGGTTGCTAGTTTGAACTCATTAAAAAAACGGTACAAGCGTCGGTACAAGCCGGTGTCCCTCAAAGTTATCTCGTAATTATAAATGCGTGACTGTTCGGCTTCCCCTTAAGACGGCACCACAAAGTGTCTCATTCAAATCCAAATAAAATTTTATCGCCGAATCAACATTTTTATTTATTTTAATGTCTTCATTCGGCTTTCCGGTAGCGGTTAATAGTTAAAATCCATTAATGATAATTATAAATTCTCTCGTTTATCTCACATTAGTTTTATGATCTATAAAACCGGCGCGCGCACAATTTGTAAGCAAAACCTGCGCCGTTCGGTAATTTATATGTCATTGCCACAGACTAACTCCAGACAATTCAAAAGAAATAAACAAATATCATGGGACAATTTCAAACTAAGGGTAAAGACATATTTTAGCATGCGTGATATGTGTTATTAGGGTGAAGACACATTTATCACCATGCGTACGCATTTTGTCTAATAAAATTGGCCGTTTAGTATGAAACGTGTAAGTATGCGTACGCGTGCGGAAAGCTGGACGCGGTCCCATACTAAACTGACATTTTCTATAGACAAAATGCGTACACATGCTGATAAATGTGTCTTCACCCTTATTTTGTCTAATGAAATTAAATTGTCCGTTTAATATGAAACGTGCAAGCATGCGTACGCTTGCGGAAAGGGACGCGCGCGGTCTTATACTAAACTGACATTGACATTTTCTATATAACGCAGCATGCGTTATATACTTATATATCATGTTGCTATGGTATATCGTCAGGGATAGTGCAATACCGCGTAACTAACAATTTCAATTTGGGTGAATTTGAGTGTCAATTGTTTGATATTTGAACTCTATCTGATTTTGTAGTTACGCGGTGTTGTACTATCCCCGACGATATGACGCATGCATCAGCATGCGTCATATCGTAAGAGTCGAGTGGACACATTACTGCGATCGCCAATCCGCTTGCCCAGCGTGGCGATTATGGGCATTTACCTCCTAATGCGTCTATCGCATAGTTAATAGTAGAGGCCTTCGTTCAGCTGTGGATTATCATAGGCTGATGATGATGATGATAATGACATGGCTATGACAACTCACAAAATTTTAAGTAGGTATGAGAAATACCCATTTTGTATTTGAGGTGATCTGTGGTCATTCATTACGCATCCTAAATATTTCCTCTTATTTCGATCGATTAAGAGCCATTTTCGTGTAGTTTAGAATTTAGCGGATTATATGTAATGAAGATAAGGCGGTGTTTTTATATTGATCACTAAATGGCTTAATGTTGCGTCGCTTAATGTAATCGAGATACTATTGCTACTTTGTAAGTCAGGTAGCGGTCACATGGAATGTTGATTTTTCCTTTTATTCGTAATCGAGGTTAGAACAATTAAAAAAAATCGAGTCGTACTTACGCTCTCTGGGTTCTGTAAACTCAAGAAATTGGAACGCTAGACGATTCCAGAAACATGTCAAAATAACTAGAAATTTCTTACAATCTGATTTACAAAGTCACCTTTTTTAGTACAGATGGTGCCTTTTTTAGGCTCTAGTGCGAGAAGTGGCTCATTTTACGTCAGGTCCAAAACTTCGGAGGGCCATCTATACTAAAAAAACGTCGTACTTACGAGACACGTGCAAAAAGGAAATTCGTAACTCGTGTCGATTTAAAACACTCCCTTCGGTCATATTTTAAGACATCGCCTCGCCACTCTTTTCGAATTGCATGTTTTTCGCACTTGTGTCGTAATGTACAGTCGACGTCAAACTCGTTTCGAATTTCATGTTTTTCGCACTCGTGTCGTAATGTACAGTCGACGGTTAACTCGTTTCGAATTTCATGTTTTTCGCACTTTTGTCGTAATGTACAGTCGACGTCAAAGGGATCATTACTTACGGTTTAAGTGCCAAAAATATATTTACACGACTTTATCGCCTTGACATTAAGGTCGTGTAAATATATTATATTTTTGGCACCTAATCCATAATGAAGCGGTGGTGGCTCAGTGGTTTAGACGTTTGACTTTCAATCCGGAGGTCGTGGGTTCAAATCCTGGCTCGTACCAATGAGTTTTTCCGAAACTTATGTACGGAATATCAGATGATATTTACCATTAGCTTTCGGTGAAGGAAAACATCGTGAGGAAACCTGCCTACATCCGTGAAGAAATTCAAAGGTGTATGTGAAGTTCCCAACCCGCTTAAGGCCAGCGTGGGGACTATAGCCCAATCCCTCTCATATATGAGAGGAGGTCTGTGCCCAGCAGTGGGACATTATATAGGCTAAAATATTATTTTTTAATCCACAATGATATCTTTGACGTCAACTGTACTATTATCAGCCTTATGTTGCCTTCAGCAAGACCTAGAGAGAGAACTACCACGATTTACTAATGCGATTCAATTTAGGACCTAATCCGAATCACTAATGTGTCAGTTCCATATAATAACTCTCAAAAACTGACGGGCAGGATCTAAACTAAACGGAGGATCTAAAATAACATTACTCCGAGCGTTTCAACCGCCGTGACTTCGGTGCCAACATTATTACCCGATTTCCGTGGGTAACTAATATTTTTGGATATCTTGGTAGTTGTCAACTACGTCTACCAATATAATCCAAAAGTTCTTGCATCTCTCACGGGATTCGTGGATAAGGCTGCCATCGAAGTCACGGCGGTTGAAACGCTTGGGGAAATAACGCAAATCGTAATTAATAAAGGTGCATTTAGACCAAACGAGCATTAGCTCATTCTACCCCCTACTCTACGATCCGTTCGTTACACGAAACGTGATTCGTTGAAATTCGTTGATTTCGTAGAGTGGGGGATAGAATGAGCGAATGCTCGTTTGGTCTAAGTGCACCTTTGAGATTACGGTAGCCGCTTAGAACTAAGTACCTACATATTAAGTAAGAATACATTTGTCATCACCCCAACTCTTCCCGCGGGAGACGTAAGAGTCGACTAAGGGATTAAAGTGTCACTGACCATTCTTTGATGTGATTGATGACGGGCAGCAGCGTCATCAATGTACATCATAGTGGACACATTACTGCGATCGCCAATCCGCTTGCCCAGCGTGGTGATTATGGGCATCTACCTCCTAATGCGTCTATACGCATAGTTGATAGGAGAGGCCAGCAGTCCAGCAGTGGACTGAGATAGGCTGATGATGTGTAAGTAAGATTAGCAAACTAGATATTTTTTGGCAGAACCGGAACTCTAGACCCAAGTATATTTCCAGTTCATTATTTAATCTCCGACAATCAAGTATTAATTACCATTCATTCACTGACTGAAATAGCCGACCGCGTGACCGCGGGAAGTCGTAAACAACTCCCGCGCCGATATCGCCATCTTGTGTTCGTGCGTCCGCGCAGCAGACGGCCTCAGCGCCACCAGTATCTTGAGAGAATAGGATGATATCTGACCGTCTCAACCGCCTAATTTTGGTGGCATCATTTTTGCCTAAGTTTCTAAACGTCTCAATGTTATACTTCGTGATGTGTATAAGGCACCATACCTTTGGTATGCGCCACCAGTATCTTGAGAGAATAGGATGATATCTGAGCGTTTCATTCAACCGCCTAATTTTGGTGGCATCATTTTTGCCTAAGTTTCTAAACGTCTCAATGTTATACTTCGTGATGTGTATATGCCACCATACCTTTGGTATGGTGGCATCATTTTTGCCGAAACTTCGGCAAAAATAATGCCACTAAAATTAGGCCGTTGAAATGCTTAGATATTTATCCAATAACCCCCTTATTCATAAACGTCTCAGCTTAGCAAGCCACTAATCGTTTGTTCCTTTCGATCTTATCAATGTGTTTTTAAGACCGAAAGGGACAAAAATACTTAGCAGCTTGTTAAGTTGGGAGACGTTTTTGAATAAGGGTCGTAAACAAATACGGCGCCAATACCGCCATCTTGTGTTCGTGTGTGTGTAGGTATGTGACCGCATCAAATGTGAATATGTGAAGACGTCATTAACATTTTAAAATGTCCTCTGACTTCTCATAACTCTGATAAAATCAAAAGGGACAAATAATTATGCATAACCCCCTTTCATAAGTCTTCTAGCTTAGCAAGCCGATAATGTGTCTTTAAGACCGAAAGGGACAAATACTTAGCGGCTTATTAAGTTAGGAGACGTTTATGAATATGGCTCGTAAACTAATACGACGCCAATACCGCCATTTAATTCCGTGTGTGTGTGTAGGTATGAACGCATCAAATGTGAATATGCGGAAAAAAGACGTCATTAACATTTTAAAATGTCCTCTGACCTCTCATAACTCATAACCCCCATTCATAAGTCTTCTAGCTGAGCAAGCCGATAATTGTTTGTCCCTTTCGATCTTATCAATATGTCTATAAAACTGAAAGGGATACTTAGCGACTTGTTAAGTTAGGAGACATTTATGAATAAGGTTCGTATACAACTCTTGTGCATAAATCGCCATCTTGTGTTCGTGCGCCGGCGCAAAAGTCACCAGTATCTTGAGAGAATAACCCCCTTATTCATAAACATCTCAGCTAGCAAGCCGCTAATTGTTTGTCCCTTTCGATCTTATCAATATGTCTATAAAACCGAAAGGGACAAATACTTAGCGTACCCTTATTCATATTGTTTGTCCCTTTCGATCTTATCAATGTGTTGTTATGTCCGAAAGGGACAAATACTTAGCGGCCTGTTCTACTGCCAGACGGTGGCCTCACCTATGTGTATGGGCACTTAGGGTGAAGACACATAATACCAGCATGCTTACGCATTTTGTCTAAAGAAACTGACCGTGTAGTATGAAACGCATAAGCATTGCGTACGCTTGCGGAAAGCTGGACGCGGCCCCATACTACTCACATATTCTATAGACAAAATGCGTACGCATTCTGATACATCTGTCTTCACCCTTAACGTGCTGGACAATCGGGTTGGCGATAGCAGTAGTGTCAGTCTACTTGAATGACGCTGCTGCCCATCATCTATCTGCTATCAATGAATAATCAGTGACACTTCAATCCCTTAGTCGACTCTTACGACACCCAAAGGCAGAGTTGGGGTGGGAAATGTATTCTTTCTTACTGCCAAAATTTATATAGATACTTACACATAGAAAAAGAATAATTACTAGGATAATATATAAACAATTGGATGCTTGCGATGAAACCGAATCATAGATGCTTAAAAAAAAATAATGCCCGTAGTCAAGCCACAAGGGCTTCCAAATATTCGAGAGTTTCCCTTAACTTGGCAGTATATCTTAAAAGATACATACTTTTTGTATTTTTTAAAGACATAATTTTTTGCTCTACGCGGCGGCGAGGAGGCTAGAACGATTTTTTAAAATTCTGCCAAGTTTAGGGTTAAGGTATTCGAATATTCGGTTTTTTATTTCGTGATAAGTATTCGAAAAGTTTTAAGAATAACATAAAAAGTTTAAATTAGGTACCTACATTTAAATATTTCATTAAGACATGTTTTCCTGCAGTAATCAAAATATATAATTAGAGAGTATCATATTGTAGGTATATATCCTAACTGTTCGCTTGGTTCATTTGAACTATTCGAATTGGAAGCCCGACACAGGGGTCGTCAAATACTGGTTTCCTAAACCATCAAGCTCTAAAGCAAATCAACGCTTAATGACTTTAGTATATGCAGGATTTGAAGAGGGACGCCTATTCGCCACGCTCCGTTGACGACGACTGTACACAAACACCTATTGTTTCAAATGACATGTTGAAAGATTAACCGATTCTACTATAGCGTTTCTAGTTTCGATTAAAATTACGACGAAACTATTGGGGGATAGTCTTAGCCCCTCCTCTCAACTTTCAGTGAAAACATCACAATTGAAGATATTAGGTACCAAAGTATTGCGTAGTTTTAAGTTAAGAGTTAGTAATAACTATGGAAAGCGGATAAACTCGCGTAATTATTAACGCGGGCGACACCCGCAATCCACGAAACCTGTAATGTGTTCGAAACGCGAGTTTATCCGTTTTCTATAGTTTTATTTCATGAGTAATCCTCGCGGTAACCGAAGAAAATATTAAGACTTTGGTTTATGTGTAAGCAAGTATAAATAATTATGTAATTATTTTTCGAAAGACAGTTAAAGTCGGATGAATTATCGCGATTGAATTATGACAGATGAAAAACCAAGATAGAACTGAAAAATAAGTTAGAACATTATCTTTGATAGCGTCAAACACACAGCTATACTTTCCGCCATGCAGAATCAGGGTATAGATTCAAGGTATGTTGAACTCGTTGGAACAATTTACAATAGCAGTACGGCCAACATTAAGTTGCATACGCCAGGTCCTACATTCAAAATAGAAAAAGGCGTTAAGCAGGGCGACCCGCTGTCTCCTAAATTGTTCACCAGTTGCCTTGAAGAAATATTCAAAAAGCTGGCGGTCTCGTGGGAGGGGTTGGGCATTGTCATCGGTGATAAAAGGTTAACAAACCTGCGCTTTGCCGATGACATTGTCCTATTCTCCCATACGGCATCTCAATTACAGAAAATGCTACAAGATCTCAGCATCGCAAGCTTTGAGGTTGGACTCACAATGAATCGAACAAAAACTCAGTTAATGACCAATAGAACGAAACGTAGGGTCACGGTAGACGGACAGGATATACAATATGTCGATGAGTACATATACTTGGGCCAGATAGCTTCTTTCGAAAACAGGCAGACCGCGGAAGTCAACAGACGTGTCGATAATGCCTGGAAGAGCTTCTGGTCCATGAAAGCGCTGTTGAAGGGTGACCTTCCACTGTGTCTCAAGCGCAAACTCATAGACATGTGTATCTTGCCCGTCCTAACCTACGGCGCACAAACCTGGTCATTAACTGAAGCTCTCAAGTCAAAACTCAAGGTTTGCCAGAGGGCGATGGAGCGCAGCATACTTGGTGTTCGTAGAACTGATCGAATCAGAAACACGGAACTGCGCTCCAGAACCGGAATTGTAGATGTAGGTGTCAAGACCGCTAAGCTTAAGTGGGACTGGGCCGGGCATGTTTGCCGTATGCACCCGGCAAGGTGGGCCAAAATGGTTTCAGACTGGGACCCACGGGAAACCTTCGATGGTGCTGGCCGGGGCATTGGCAGACCGAGAAGGAGATGGCGGGACGACCTGGACGCGTTTTATCCGAATTGGCGGGAGAAATGTGACGACCGGGCCGAATGGAGGAAAAGAGGGGAGGCCTTTGCCCAGCAGTGGGACACTAAACCAGGCTGATAAAAAAAAAAAAAAAAAAAAAAATTATCTTTGGGACTGTAAAACTGTAGGTGCAATTTCAGTGTTTTAGTCAACTTTAGGTAGTGCGATTCAGAAAACAGGCTAGCACGGAGTAGCGCCATCTCTCTGTTAACGGGTCAATCATTAACTCTCGTGTTGGTATTGATCTATTGGGTATGCATCAAGAGCATGCAGATTCTGCCACGAAGCGTAGGAAACTGCGATGCACTGCAATATTCATTAACGTACCTATGATTTATTCTGCAGCATTATTTTAGTTTCACTGCAATTTTTGATCGAAATATCATTACAACACAGTAGCTCTGTAACCGCATATTATACAATCATACGACATCCGTCCAGCTTCACCGAAACGATACGATATCTTAATGTGTCTTTACGGAACAATAATTGTTACAATATAATTATTATAGGTCCAATAAATTATGTCGCTCATTAATAACACTCGATTGAGAAATGTGTCTGCTGATACGTTTTATGTCTCTCTAGATTAGGCTTCAATGGATTTTTGAAACAAACATGTTAATTACTCTTTATTATTTAAGGTACCGTCAATACTGTCAACAGTATTAATTTTCCCTCGGTTTCTTATACTCGTTTCTTTCAAACATAATCCGCTCAACCGTTCTCGAATAACTATGGAACCTGAGGACCTACCTCGAACCACGAACGAAGTGTTGCCTCTCTGTCACACTTACCTACGAATTCACAAGTGCAAGAGAGAGGGTTCTTCGTTCGTGGTTCGAGGTAGGGCCTCTGGCCCGACATGCTCTTGGCCAGTTTTTTTATTATTAAGAACAAAAACAGTCAAATAAACAAATGAAGATAAAGTACAATGCACGAAAACATCAAAAGACCTGGAGGTTAATTTCTAAACAGAATTACAAGAAAAAGAAATCATCAGCCATACACAATACGACGCCTAATGCTAGACGTAAAGGTGCATTTAGACAAAACGAGCATTCGCTAAATTTGTTCCTTACACAAAACGTGATTCGTCGAAAGTCGTTGATTTCGTAGAGTGGGGGATAGAATGAGCGAATGCTCGTTTGGTCTAAATACACCTGTACAGGGTAAAAATGCAAATGAAAGTACACAAAATTAAACATGGATTAGTTGAGTGAAAAATATATATAAGATATTTCTATTACATGTTTTTGTATCTCAAATAAAAAAGAAAACAAAAACTGTAAATTGAGTTAACCAGAAACCCTGTTTATACTTTCTATTCCCTCTTAAATGTCGGTAGGAAATCTCTTCAATGGCTTGTGATAACGCCATGCATGCTACATGTTATTATAGAATAATTAATTTATTTCTACCAGTCACAGTATGGAGAAATAACCTTTTTATAAGCATCATAAAACGGGTCGTAATGACGTAGGCAATTACATATTTATCGCACGAGTATAAAGTATGTTCACACCGTCTCAGGCCTACTACCGCGAACTTCGAAATTCATCAATTTCGAGGATTTGTCTCTCTTACTCTAATGACATGTTCGTTAGAGTGACAGAGAAAAATCCAACGAACTTCGATTTTCGCGGTAATAGGCTAGTAGACTGATGTAGGATCAGCGGCCCTAC
>JALPQI010024268.1:0-15959 GCA_025490895.1 Thaumatotibia leucotreta | reverse complement strand
AAAATGATTTCTTCAAAACAAACTTTCTAAAGAATAATCTGTAGTATAGCTCTAGTAAATGACAAGACTATTTTTACTTGTTGCAAACCAAACTTCCTAGTCGAGGAATAAACTGGTTTATGAGTGGTTTAAGATTACCTATAAACTGCCATTTTTGTATACTGTTTTAACTTCTCACAGTATTTCTAGACATCAATCAGAGAACTGGCATTTTGAGTGCGTTGTGTATCATTTTGGATGGATTAATGCAGAACGAATTCAAGAAGTTACCTTCTTAAAGAAATTAGTTTTTTATTTGTTGACAATATGAAATAATGTAATGGTATAATCACAACTTCGCGCCGCCGGCGTGCTCGCGTGCGGAGTAGTCGCGAGACGCACGTCTTGACATGTTGAATTGTTTGGTGTATCGGGTTCACGCGGCCGTTTTGTAGCAGTTTTAACGTGTTATGATTAGTTTTATCAGTGTATTTGAAGAGGGCGGAAAGTTTATTTTTTGTGGATCGTATTAAATTAGGTAGATATATCTAAATTATCATATTCGTACCTATCTGTATAAAGTTTCCCCGATTTCTAAGAATGGACATTTGACACGCATTGTTTATTTATTTATAGGTAGATGGAACCATTTCGTAATTAAAATAATTGTCTAATCTTTATTTATTATTTTAATAATCTTACCCGCTTAATTCATGAGTCGCAAATCAGAATCGGAACTCCTTTTGCTCCTTCTCTGTATTTTCTTCTATTTTTAAATATTTGCTAACTCTCCGACGAAAGCCACCAGATCTTTTAATTTGTTTTACTGTCTCCATTGCATAAAGCCAGCTGATCTAGTAAAATTGCACTTATTTACATTATCTTTAAGCAAATAAACACTGGAACCACTATTTCACTAACATATTATTAGACTTACTGAAAGATATCTACAAAAGTAGTTTATGTAGACTTTAGTCTTTTTATAAACAAACATAAGAGTACCACTAGCTAATACGGAATATCTGTAGAAACTTAAATCTTAACATTTTCCATCTTATCTAATAAAATACTGGAAAATAGGTACCTTTAGGCTTTATTAACTATTTATAGAACAATATGTCCTAAGATAATCGTCATACCTAGAAATGTACTTAAAATACGTGTTCTATAGATCAAATCATCTAAAAAAAATCAAATATGAGAAAAGATACACTATAAGGATACTTTTTCTTCATAGAAACCATTTATAGAAAGCCCTTATCTAAAAATAAACTGCGAATAGACTATCAATAGATAAATTCGTTTTAAGCCTTCAGGCCCATGTTACTTGGGCAGTTTTCCGCGGATCTTCTACGGACAGTTTTTTTATTAAATGATCAGTTTTCGACGTGTTTTTTCTAGGACTACCGCTTCTAGGCTTATTGTTGACGCCTTTTCGATCCTTGGATTGCTTATTCCAGACACTAACAAGTTGCCGTGATATATGAAAAGTTCGCGAAACTTCAGTCTGCGACTTGCCTTTTTTGACTGCAGTTGCAACGGCTTGTTTTAAATCATTTTAATATTCTTTACTTTTCGGCATGTTATATAAAATCTAGGCCTTAATTTATTCAGAAAATATTTTCTTACCGTAAGACTATTCTCAATAAAACTGAATAAAGGAATGGTGTCAAAATATTTTTGAACCAACAAGATGTACGTTTTTATGGTTGGTTGGTTACTGTATGTATTAAGTTCCTGAATAAATAGCTTTTTATTCTATTCCATTCTATTCTATACATACAGGGTGTTTGTTATGTCGTTAGCGATAGCCACACAGTACACAACATTTTTGAAAAAAAAGTGACACTTTTTTTAGTTTTTTATCCGGCAAAAACATAATTTGTGGTCACTAGGCAAGTTTGTTTCAATCCGTGCGATTCGATGGCAGACAAAAGGGTAGCAGGTTTGAGTAGTCAAGTCTTACCCAATCAGGAGTTCATCACAAGCACCGATCAGCCGACGTCACTCACCCCACCATCGGCACTAAACAATGAATAAAATGTCCTAACTACATGCACACACGATTGTTATTTGATTAAAACTGCCCAAGCGCATACCTACGGGTCCATATTGGCACTTATACATTTTTTTTTCGAATATTTTTACTAATACCGTTTTTTCCTCATAATCATCATTACTCCGAAAATTTTATCTCATACTTTTTTTCTTACTAAAAATTATACTTCTACCTACAATGTTCATAACGATTTTTATTTCGAAATTTTATCCTCCTAAAGTCGTAAAGTAGATTAATCTATACTCATAAAGTTATTTGAAATAAATTGTTTATTTATAAACATTTTCCCATTAGGTTCACTCAGTTGTGGTATAATTCTTTTATGAATAACATAAACTATGTAGTCATAATGGGCTTTGTGCAGAAACTGTTGTGGCATACTCAACTTTAGCATATTTCTTTGTGGCAGATTTCGAGTTGTTCGAATATTATTCGAGCATAATTTCGATGCTCCTATTTATGATGAGGCATAATCTGGATGTGCATAAAAAGTATCGGCATAGTTTGTTTTAGCATAACAGAGAAGGAATAATTACAACCTCTCAATATAATCGAGGTGGTAGTAATATTCTGTACGTTACTTACTGTGTTACTGAGCTGAGTACTTTCTAGGTTGCTAAAAAAAAATAACCTCGAAGACTAAGTCTTCTAACCTAACCTATCCGAGTCGGATCTGCCCCGGAAGGTTTTGTTCACTCGCTTCGCTCGCTCACTGCAGAAATTTTCACCCTCACAGCAAATTCTGCCTGACGAAAAAGGCAAGTTTCGAACATGTGGCTACATGCCCAAAAAAAAAATGCAAATCTAATTTCTGTTTTATAACACTCGGCGTAAATAATGATATGCCAAGATAGTTTCGGACAAAATAATATTCGAAATATTGTTATTTAAGCCAAGTGATGTTTCTGTCTCATTAAGTTGATGCCAAAATATATTATACCAAGTCTGTTATGTCCTAAGCGTTTCGGACAAAAAAGTTTAGAGGGAACCCGTTTAGTACAGTACCTACTCTGCCACAACCTGATTTGTGCAGGTAGCTAGTTTACAGTAATAGTACGATTTATATTTAATGAAACAAAAATAATTCATACATAAAACCAGTACAGATAAAAATAAATACATATAACATTAGAATATATAGCATAAAATAAGTATAGTGAAAAATTATATAAACATAAAAGTTAGAACCAAAAATATGTATGAAAAACAATATTATGAACGTAAATAATTCTATGTGATGATAATTATGAACAAAGATTATTCTAAATACCGATCATTATGAAGTTAAATTGTATAAGAAAAAATTTCGGAGTTCCAATAATCTAAGTTGCAATTTTATAAATACTTTGGCGCACCCGTCATCAACAATTCAATTTGCTTGCATTAGAATCGATATCTGAGGTAAACCAGTACGCGTTTGTATGACGGAACATTTAAGTTACTCCGTTCTTGAGGTCAAATTATGCTGGCTCGGCTGATCGCAAGATGCCATGTGCCATTTGTACAGCACTCTGTAAACAAAGAAGGAGTGCGCTTGCGTGAACGTGCTCGAGTCAAACTACCCTCAGGTCGGCGCGCAACTCAAAATACCCTCATTATTAGTACTGTATGCGATAGACTGATAATGCTGTCTCGTGGGATTTACCTGCAAGTTAAGCTCCACGTCCATTCCCCACCACGCGTAGGAAACTTGTTACGTACGTTATAACGCATTGAATTAGTTACCTTATGCGGGTTAATTAAAGTTGCAAACTCAAACACCCTTTCCAATCTGATTTGGCAGTTATGAGGTGGTGGGGCAGTACGCAAAGTAAGCAAGTGATCATAGTGACCAAACATTCGTTAGATAATGGGATTTAAAAAAAAATCTATAACAAAAAGGATAATGAAAAATGGATTATTTTTGTTTGACCAAATATTTTTTTACGCCTTTACACAACACATATTGCAATATGGCTAATGATATAAAAAACACCCTGTATTTTGTTACCTGTTAATGTCTGTAAAGTCAGCCATTTTTTTTGTTTTCTAATGACTAATGGTATAAAATAAGAGTGGCAACATGTGACCCGCTACACAAAGCATATCAGTGGCTTGTTTCAATAGTTTGTATATTTATACCATAAATCCAGTATCTGTAAGGGTATCCCTCTCTCGCCATGTCTATGGAAAACTTTTCCTTCAACAGCCTCTCAACACCGTCCCCAAATGACGGTGCAACGACCGTCCCACCATCGTAGGATTCGACCCGGCCACAGCTGCAGCAGCGGAAACGCCTGAGCAGCCACACATACTCCAGTTTGTATATTCAGTTCAGTGTCTGTAGGGGTAGTCTGTGTGTAGGCGGCTTCGCTTTGATGTCAGGATTGCTTTAAGTGCGTTACGTGTGCTGATTACGAACGCTTTGCCATGCTGCTCTTTAAGGTGCTTTTTAAATGATTGCTTTCAGCATGTACAAACATTAATTTGTTATTTCTTTTTACAGAGTTAGCGCTGAACAGTCTTTTCAACCGACTTCAAAACAGACAGAAGGGCATTTTCACTTCATAGACGGACAGTCGAAGACAAAATAAGGGGTACACAAAAACGTTCAAAAATATGTCCCAGTGCACTCTAATTCTGTGTAATAAGAACGTCGTAACATATTTATGAACGGATTCTTTCGATACTTATTTTTGCACTTGACTGGACATGACGAATCTATAATAAGGGTTACGTTTTTGCCATTTTAGCTACTTAGGTTCTCAATTCGATTGTATGTTTTTTTATGTTTGTTACTTTAGTACATCCGACCGGGTGAACCGATTTGATTCTTTTTTCATCAGCAAGCTGCATGCTGGCATTGCTGGCCGTGTGGTGACGGCAGTAAGAATACATTTGTCACCACCCCAACTTCTCCTGCGGGTGTCGAATTCGGGAACAATGTGTCGGTAAATATTGAAAGATTAGTGAATCCTATCATGAGCTGTTGCTACATTATTATCTCGTGTTTATTTTCTATCCATTCCGTTCGTACTTGCGTATTAACGTTTACATAACGCCGCCCAACCTCATGTTACGGCTACAGGGGTTGTTCTCTTGGCATTTGATTGAACCGCTTCCATGACCCGATTTCATTTATTCGAAAGTGATTCAAAATGTGCCGTGTGGTGACGGCAGTAAGAATACATTTGTCATCACCCCAACTTCTCCTGCGGGTGTCGTTAGAGTCGACTAAGGGATTGAAGTGTCACTGACCATTCTTTGATAAACGATTGATAATGGGCAGCAGCGTCTCATAAGCGGACACATTACTGCAATCGCCAATCCGCTTGCCTAGTGTGGCTATTATGGGTATTTACCTCCTAATGCTTTTATACGTATAGTTGATAGGAGAGGCTTACGTCCAGCAGTAGACTATCATAGGCTGATGATGAAGCTGCATGCTTACCAATTGGTCTCATTTTAATTTAGTCCAGCAGTGTTATTCACTAAAGAAACCGCCTTGCTATCAGCGTTGTGTCAGCGCTGCGGCAGCGTCGATAATTGGTGTTCACTAATGCACTTTAAACGACACTAGCGCTCGGCGACGAATGCGGCGTGAGCCGGAACTACACTGCGTCGAGAGTTACCGCATACAGTTCGACGACGAGCTGTAGGCGGTAACTCTCTTCTACGTTAGTGAATACCGTTTTTCTCAGCGCTGCGCTCGACGTCGAAGCGAAGGCTGTCTCGTCGTCGAGCTCGTTGATGAACGCAGCGTCGAATGTGTGAATAAGAGAATAGCATAGTTCTGACAATAGAATCCATGATGGGACAAGCAAGTTGATAGTCTGTGTGGAAAACTGGGAAGCGCGTGCTTCGCCCTGGGTCGAGTAGCGAGGATGCTATTTCGCCACAGTCGTTAATCCAGTACGGCGCGGAGAACGAAAAACTTGCATTATTGCATAATATTGCACTTTCGGAACAGAATGTTGACCAACTTATTTCCAATTTAAAACCTTAAACATTGAGTTCACGCAAGATGCATAGTATATCTTTCATTAAAATTATTGATATCTATTAGTATTCCGGAACACCACACTGCGCTCCAAAACGCGTATTGTTGATGTTGGCAGAAAAACCGCTAGGTTCAAGTGGGACTTGGCTGGCCACGTCTATCGCATTCACCCCGATAGGTGGGCTAGCATAGCCACAAAGTGGGTGCCGGTACAGCGACGCGGACGTGATAGGCCCAGACGGAGAAGGCGGGATGATATGGTTTCGTTCCTAGACAACAGGCCGCAGGAAGCACAAAATCGGGAGTCATGGAGATCCAGGGGAGAGGCCTTTGCCCGGCAGTGAGACACCAATATAGGCTAGGAAAAAAAAAAAAAAATTGTATTAACTTAAAAATACATCGACGAACGTATTTCACGAAATGTCAAAGACAACAAAATGCCACAGAACGTCGAACGTAAGCCATACCTATTTGTTTACATTTTTTTCGGTTTCTATTGGCACAGTATAATTCGATTTATTCAACTCACAGGTGTAAAGATATGCTTATCAGCCGAATAGCCTACAGCCGTCAAATAGCGTTTCTTTCAGTATCCATAGCTCCATATATTTCTTCCAGCAATTGCGCCGGACAGTGATTGGTCCGCGTGATGAATGGGCCCATCTGTCGAGAACGGTGCCAGCTCTCGAGATTTACTGTATAGATGATACTGTAGGTACCCTCGTGAGGCCCAGTGTACAATGTATGTACATTACAATGTACATACATTGCTGGAATACGTTTATGTTTATAATAAATTATTCACACAAAACTGAGTGACGCTGGTCCTACACTAGGCTCAGCTGTGCCTGTCTCGAAGGTAACCTAAGTGCAGGTTTTCCATTTACGTAAGTACTTAGTACGCGCGTAATGCGCCTGCAATGGGATCTAGGATATTATGTAGGTACATGGTGTAAATATTATGTACACCATGTACATAATATCCTAGATCCCAGGCATATTAATTATAAATCGGTAACATTATTGTAAGAAAGAAAGAAAAAACGTTTATTCGAGACACATTAGAAACAAAACAAAAGAGTAAACACGAAATTATGTCCCGAAATGGCCAAAACTCAGCATTTTGCCAGCAGAGCCAGCGCTGGTCTTCCGCTTTGGCCATTTGAGTTAGACACTTTACAACAAAATACCAAATAAATTATACACAAATTACAAATTATTACACACACAAGAACTCGTATCTTTCCTTGTCATCACAAGTGATCCTGGCCTGCTACAGCGAACACCGAAGTTGGCAAATTTCGGGAATATTTCTCCGTCACTCTTATGACATCTTTGTTGGAGTCATCATCATCATCATCAGCCTATGATAGTCCACTGCTGGACGTAGGCCTCTCCTATTAACTATGCGTATAAACGCATTAGGAGGTACCCATAATCGCCACGCTGGGCAAGCGGATTGGCGATTAATCGCATTAATGTGTCCACTATGTCATCATACTGCTGCCCATCATCAATCTTTTATCGAAAAATGGTCAGTGAAACTTCAATCCCTTAGTCGATTCTTACGACACCCGCAGGAGGAGTTGGGGTGGTGACAAATGTATTCTTACTGACGTCACCACACGGCAAGAGTGGCAGTTGCTGGAGTGACAGAGACAAATCCCCGAAATTTACAAACTTCGGTGTTCGCGGTAGGGCCGTAGATCACTCATGATTATGTGTACAGCAAGTTTTAACCAGTCAGTCTTACCATTCCGTTTGTGAAAAAAACCTTTGTTACTCATACCCCTCAAAACGGATAATGACCCTGATTCAATACCATTTTCCTATGGCATAAATAATTTGGTTCATCAAAATGACATAACAGCACAGTAAAAAATAAGTACCTACTTAAAGTTTCTTGTCATTTGTATCGTGCCACGGAATATTGGTAGTTGACCTCTACGAATTGGATACATTTTAATATCACTCCTGCGGGTGTCGTAAGAGTCGACTAAGGTATTGAAGTGTCACTGACCATTCCACAAGATTGATGATGGGCAGCAGCGTCATCATAGTGGACACATTACCGCGATCGTCAATCCGCTTGCCCAGCGTGGCGATTATGGGCATTTACCTCCTAATGCGTCTATACGCATGGTTAATGGGAGAGGCCTACGTCCAGCAGTGGACTATCATAGGCTGATGATGATGATGATGATAATATCACTCTAAACCCATAGCATCTCATCCGTATAAGTCCGGTTGCCATGTCGTACTAATGCGATTCACGGAAAGGGACACCGATATACGACTTGTATAACCTTGTCCTTTTCTCTCAAACATGGCTGACATTTCCTAGTATTTGACGTCTTTGACACATATCGTGAAACACGTCGTAGAATGACTTATTACGTGAAAACTGATAATTATCAATAATTTAAACTAAAAATGTAAAGTGAACTGAAGGTTTAAGGTTTTAAGTTTGTGATAAGACCAAGATTGTCTCCTGAAAGTGCGTGATTATGAAAATAAACAAGTTTTTATGTTTGTTTACACTTTTTTTGGTTTTCTACCCACGAACAGTAGATATTAGGCTGCGTTTCCACCAGAAATGTGCGAGTGTTTCCATACAAATGACACCTATTAATGACTCGAGCGAGGTGTCATTTGTATGGAAACACATCCTCGCACATCTCTGGTGGAAGCGCAGCCAAAACCATTCGTATTAACGTAAAAATATATCTGCGAGCGTGTTTCACGATATGTGCCAAAGACGTCAAATGCTATGGAAAGCCATATTTGTGTTGGTTTTTAGAAGAACGTCCCACTTTGTCGCTTACCATAAAGACGAGATTTCCTTGTATCTTCATATGAATAAACTGACAAAGCGGCTTTATGGCAAACGACAAAGTGGGACGTTTCACTAAACTCACTCACATTTGTTTTCTACAGACGAACAGAGGCCCTACCGCGACCAACGAACGAAGTCTTGCCTCTCTCATGCACTCGTGAATTCGTACATAAGTGTGACAAGGAGGCAACACTTCGGTTCCTATACTGCCCTGCTAAGCATAATAGCGATATCTAAAAATAAAATTTAGCGCAAACATGCACCTTAAATTCTATAACTGACGATTCCATGTCCAAATGCCTCTATTTTTGAGATATCGCTATTTCGCTTAGCAGGGTCGTTACTGGAGCATTCCATGAAAACATCTACTTTTTGTCGCTTACGACTCACTATGGTAGCTACACTAGCTACCCTAATAAAATATGCTAGCTGTTAGGAAACACTGTCAACCTTAAAGCCTTGATATGTTATTATTATGCCGTAACTCGGCTTACTAATTTAATTTTTCAAAAGTATTGAAAAGACAGTGTCGCTTACGACATGTTTTCATGGAATGCTCCTACTACTTACGTATCTGCATTCGATAGATCGAGACACGCTACAAACAGCAAAACCAATATCAAAATGAATTGAATTCGTAAAGCTCGAATGCAGTTCAAAGAATAATAAACACACTTGTCTCGACATGTCGTGACACGATGCAGTATGCACCTGCATAATAACAGGAACATGCAATACAGATGCTGTGAAATTAATGCACAAAAGAATTTTTGTGTTGCTTCAATTGAAAAGGGGCGGATTTTTGTGAAGCAAACTCGTAACCAATGCGGTTTTTTAACAAGTCTGTAGAATTATGTAATTAAATAATTGTAGGAACGTTTTCTTTAATAAGTAGGTACGTAATTTAAGATGTTTTTATTTTATTTATTCGGAAATAAAATAGTCTTGTAGTTATAGATATTCATCACACCTATTCCGTAAATGTACCAATGTGCGTAGGCATGCGCGCCGTAGGTATGTCATGATGTGCATGGGTAGTAATAGATTTTCATACAACATTAAGTCACAGTTGGAATTGCAATAAAAATGATGTAATAGAAAAGTACCGAGGCAGCATAACACGCCTGGTCTACTACCGCGAAAATCGAAATTCGTAAATTTCGAGGATTTTTCTCTGTCACTCAAACAAAGGTATTATTAGAGTGAGAGACAAATCCTCGAAATTTACGAATTTTGTTTTTCGCGGTAGGGCCGCTGTTCCTTTGTCACTCACGTGTTCGAGTTTGAGTCATCTCTAGATTTTATAAATGATTTAGACCATTTTAGAGTAGTTTTAGACCTGTATACTTTAGGTATCACAAATTCCAAATTATGATGTCATACAAATAATAAATGTTGAGGCATTAAGATCGAGTATAAGAATTTTGGTGTAGTCCATTTCAAATACGAAGGCCCTGTTTCACTCGAAACTTTTGTTATTTAATTGGTCCACTACAAATTGCCACGTGTCATATATGCAATAAATATCATGCCCCAAAAGGGTCTGGGCAGGTATCTTTTGTTATCACTGATCCTATTGTTGACGACTAATGACTTTGTCAATCGGAACCGGGCCATCGTATTTGAAATGGACTTTACTTATCTTATATATTCAAAGTCAAACTATTCTTTATTCAAGTAAGCTTATCAATAGGCATTTTCGAATCGTCTGACATTATCAAGAGGGGAAAAAAAACTACTACTGGTTCTAACCCTACACCGTTCCTTAGAAGAACCAGTAAGAAACTCAGGTGGACTTATTTTTTCAAAACAGTATAATAATACATCTTATTAAAATAACATGTATTAAAGAATTAATAACAAAAAAAAGACTTTTATAGACATTCTTATAAATAACCTTACTTAAAAAGAGAGATAAATAAAGGATAACAATAATAAACAAAAATAATTCTTATTGTAGAAGTTCACAATACTAGAGATGTAAAGGCCTCTAGTTGTCAGAATAACGAGAAATTAAGATTTGAAGATATAAAAGGGGTATAAACGTCATGATTTTAACAATAATAATAAAATAGAAAATTAATAATTATTATGACACTACCCCTAGAAAAATCTATAAATGGACAACATAAAAAAACTTATAACATTGATTTGTATTAGAGTTAAACTCAAATAACCCAATTTCTTATCTTTGTTATCTTCAAACTAAACGATTAGCCAAGATAGCAATTATCTTCGGACTTGTCATCCACTTGTTAGGGCATTTTCAAATACGAGTAGTACAAAGCCATGGTACCTATGGTAAAGGTATGGCCATGTAATGCGACGAGAAGATACTCACACCGTCCGCAAGGTGCTCGATATCCCCAATCCACCCAGAGGAAGACCTCCCGCCACGTGGTGGTCCAATGTCCAGAGAGACCTCAAGCAACCGTCACCAACCACGACAACCCGGGACAGAGCGTCCTGGCGCCGAGCCGTAAGGAGGCCCGACCCCAACTAACGAGCTGGGACCAGGGACACACACAGAGAGAGAGAGAGAGAGAGAGACAAAGCCCTATTTGATATAACAGAAACAGAACGCAAACGAGCAGACTGATGAAACGATACAGTAGGGCGTTTTGACGAAATCACTTTGCTATTTAATTCGGACAAGTTTGGGCTTGTTCTACTCAGGATGACGAGCTCTTTCGATTCTAATAGGAGAAAAAAAATGTCCCAAAATGTATGTATTTTCCATTACGATAACGTTTTTTTCATAGATGTTTATAGGCGGTAGCGTAATCGGAAGAATGAAAAGTGTATGAATATTATAGGACATATATTATTCTTTCTCCTAAAAAAGTCGACAGAGCTCGTGATTCTGAGTTGAATAAGCCGAAACTTGTCCAAATTAAATAAAGTGTTTTCAACAACATTTTGTGAAAATGCCCAGTAGCTATATTATATATTACACTTCATCATCATTCATATTAGACCTCTCCTATAACCTATGCGTTTTGACGCATAAGAATACATTTGTCACTACCCTAACTGTTCCCGCGGGTGTCGTAAGAGTCGACTAAGGGATACACTGACCATTCTATGATAGAAGATAGATGATGGGCTCCAGCGTCACCATAGTCGACAGATTAGGTACTGCGATCGCCAATCCACTTGCCCAGCGTAGCGATTATGGGCATTTACATCCTTATGCGTCTGTATGCATAGTTAATAGGAGAGGCGTACCTCCAGCAGTGGACTGCGATCGGCTGATGATGTGATGTCATAGACGCATTAGGAGATAATGCCCATAATCGCCACACTGGGCAAGCGGGTTAGCGACCGCAGTAGTGTGCCCACTATGCAGATACTGCTGTCCCTCATCAATCTTTTATAAAGGTGTGATCAGTGACACTTTATTACCTTAGTCGACTCTTACGACACCCACGGAAAGAGTTGTAATGGTGACAAAAGTTTTCTTACTGCTGTCACTATGCGGCCGGCATGGCACTACACTTAGATACTTAAATAAAAAAAATAATGGTTTTAATCTTCAAGAAAAGTGTACATGGTTTTACTGATTGTTTTTTTTTTACTCCAGTATTTTATTTTATGCGATTGTGATATTCGCCTGACCTCATTCAGTCACTGCTTACCTAAATGGTTTTTTGCAGGTTAAATAATAAGTTTTATTAAGTTTTGTGCAACAACTCATAATTGGTTATTTAAATCTCGTGTTGGATCTCTGGCGATCGTCAGATTAAAATAACAATTACTTATTATGTAACTGTTGCAATAAAAAAAGTAATTTGGAAAACGCACTTTGCATTTCTTGCGTACATGGATAGTTAACATAATTATTTCACTTTTGCTTTTATTTTAACCATTACCTAGAACCTATCTTCACAATAGATCTATTGTTTACCATACATGTATGACAATACGTGTATGGTAACATGAGAAATGTTATTATTATTGTTGTAAGTGTACCTACATCTAAATTCACATACCATTACATTTTTGCGATTCCATCATCCAAGTAATTTAATACAATTATTACGATAGATATATTATATATATACCTAAATATTTTTCTAGCAGGAACGAGAGAATCGAGAGATTGTCAAAATGAAACTTCAACATAACTGTTTTTGATGGGTACACCCTATTCTCATGTAGATGCTAAGTTCGTAAAATGAGGTAACCAAGAAATACAGGACACGTCTAGGCTTTATTTTTAAATATCTAATATTTCATATTAATTATTGCCTATGGAGCTAGAGTATTTTTTTTCAGAGTTTGTTCTTTAGATGGGTACCTATTAGAAGATATAAAAAAATTAAGTAAAATTAAGTAAAACTTAAAAATAAACTGGTAACGGATGCCCACTATTCCATTAGTGCTAGTATAAGTCTATATGTGTGTGTATTTGTGTGCATGTATGTATATATATAAATATATATATATATGCATTGTGTAAATGTATATAATTGTGTGTATGTGTGTGGGTATTAGGGTATTAACTCGCAATACCTACAGATTCGGACAACTGGCTTGCAACCGAAAACCGAACATGTACCTACCTGTGTGTATACTCTTCGTTTTTTTTAAATGTATTTATTGACAATCATGTACAATTATTATAAGGAAAAATTATGTAATTAAGAACTTGACATGTAAAAATTATATTTTTATGAATAAATGATCGTATCGTATCGTAAGTAGCGTTTTGAATGAATACGTTACGGCGTATTTCTTAATTATAAAAATTATTCATCCACTACTACAAAACTTATCGATAGCAATTATGTCGATGTTTAATTTTGTCAATCTCTTGTTCCTGGTAGAAAAATATCTAGGTATAATTTAAATCTTGAAGCCAACGCAAAGTTCTCAGAGCTATCCAGTAAAACATGTGGTAAGAAAATAATGATGGAGTTGGCCTATCATTAATGTAAAGCTAATGATGGCATTGTCATTCATTTCCCAGAACATTAAAAAGTGATTCCAGACTTTTTAAATGATGAATAGCCCCTTTTACCCAGGGATAACATGCCTAGTAATGTGCCACCGGAACATTCCCGAGAAAATTCTTGTTCCCGGGTAAATTCCCGAGCATAATCAAACTCTGACTTTTTCATTCGTATTTTTTATTCGTATTTTCTAAATGCAGTCCCATACAACCAGCCTGCGACGTAGCGTCACCGAAAGGGTTAAGCAAATTTCGATGTCAAATAGAATACAGTTAAATAATCAAAAATACCTTGACATTAATGGCACAAAATATGTAGGTACTAAGATTTCAATTTGCATGTCAATCTCAATAGTTAAAAATTATAATAGGTAAGGAATTACGTAGTAGTTTCAATATATTTAGGTAGCAACATATAGTTTTTTGAAATATTACCTAACTATGTATTATCCCAGATAATCCAAAAAGAAAAAATCGAACACCTTTCAGATTTTTCGATTAACTGACACATAGTATTTGACAAGACTCTTGGCTTCCGTTTTACTTATATGTTTTTGTTCATACCTGCAGGAGCGATGATATTTAGCTTTATTTTTTTGGGTTTTTTTATAGTAAGTATTAAATAATTACCAAATTACATAGCTCACTGAAAGTATAAACAAAATGTATAAGATATCGTAAAACACAAACTAAGAGTCTGTCTTACCGACATATCTACTGCATTATTCACTTTGTTGCTTGTATACCTAAACTGTAAAAAAATATTGTAATTCGGTAGAGGTATGCTCATCAAGCTTTATCGTAGGTACTCGAACTTTAATCAATCAATCTTATGTCTCTTTTGTATAAAATACCAGTATATTAAGTCAGTAATATCCCTTAGTACGGTCAAATCGTACATAATTTTACCCTAAACTCGCAAATCAAGTAGTATCGCTGCATTTTTGGTATGTTGTTTAGACACCATAGGACTGTATAAAACCATATTTTGCAAGCAAAAAAAAGTTGTGCTAGCTGGGTAGTACGTGAAAAACTGCGAAATTTAAGGCCATTTTTTAGTTTCTGATTTTTATTTAAAAAACCTTACGTTTTTTGATATCATATGCAAAAAAACGGTTAAAGACTAATGAATTTCCAACAAGTTGAGCTAACATGCATTACCGTAGGTCTTATAGTTTCAGAGATTCGAGACTTTAAAAAGTACCCCTTTTTGTAAACTAGATAAAATTTTGTGTTTTGCTAACGTTTTCGACTTAATATCGCCTCACCTAATTATGCTATGAAAAACATGCAATAATGACCTTATAGCGCACTTAATATTCTTTAATTTAAGGGTAAAATTAGGTCAGTGAACTTTGTAGTTGAAAGTATAAACCCGAAATTCCAAAGGCAGGAGGCTCGCTATCTAAGTTTTTCATACAAATCGCAAGTCGAGTTGTAAAGCTGCAATTTTGGTATATTATAAAGGCCTTATAGATATATACGAAAATGCATATTAAAAGAAAAACAAAAAAATAATTTGGGCATAGGACGTAAAAAACGGAAAAAAATTCGCACTTTTTTTTGTTGTTGACGTTTAACTAAAAATCTATTATCTTTTTGATACTGATTGCTATAAAACTAAGAAAGAACATTAAATTTGAAAGGATTTGAGCTACGTTGCATCACCGTAAGTTATATATATTTTGAGATACGACATTTCATAAAGTGCCCTTTTATCAAAACATAAACAAATTTTAGGTTACATTAAAGCTATTCACTAAATATTGGCAAAACGTTCGCGCTAAGAAAAAAAAAGTAATTGTAGATAATAACTACATTAAATTTGGAACAAATTGAGCCGATAACAATTACTGTAAGTCTTATAGTTGGAGGTATTCGAGGCTTCAAAACATGCATTTATTTTCTTAACTTAATGAAGTGCACATTTTGAAACGTCGTTTCTCTAAATCTATATAATTTAGGGTAATGCAAGGTAGCTCAAATCCTTTCAAATTTCATATTCTTTCTAAGTTTTGTAGCAATTAGTATCAAAAAGATAATAGTTTTTTAATTAAACGTCAAAAAGTAAAAGAAGTCCAATATTTTTTCAGTTTTTTTTCGTCCTATGCAGAAATTCCTTTTTTGTTTTTCTTGTAATATGCATTTTTGT
>JALPQI010024267.1:0-17295 GCA_025490895.1 Thaumatotibia leucotreta | reverse complement strand
TGACTGACAAGTCAAATCAGCATCTTTTTTCGAACTGTCAAAACGATCACCACTATGGAATTTTATATGAAATACTCAAAAGTGACGTCACGTTTGAGTACTGCCAAATGACCTACTCTTTTAAGTTTTTTCAATTTATTAAATAGAAGTTCTGTACAAAAATTACTGCAATCTACATCTTTGTAATAATTTCTTCGTGTATTATGTCGTGCATATGTTAAATATTTTTTTGAACTACAGTCATCATTCCTATTAATATATAATTAAGTGCATATCATGGAAGATGTAATTATAGTAAAGGCTTATGCCCGCCTTCCACTGCGAGGGGAACGCACTCATTAATGGCTCCGTTTAACTTACACCGCTGGTGTGACTTACAGCCGTCAACTGCATACTAGCACTTGGCCAGCGATGAACGTGAAACGGAGCCATTAATGAGTCAGTTCCGTCATAACTTATTTTACACACTGTTATTATTATTAAGCTGTCGTCGAACGATACATTCTATTTTCTTGACACGATACTTTATGATTCTATTGTCATCATTAAAAGTTAGTTATAATGTAATTACTTAACCAAGTTCATTGTTCAGTGTGCTTGTACAATCTCTAATTATTGTACATTATCATTATTTTTTTTATACTCCATGTACACGTCAACTAACTGGATTTTTAATATGAAGAAGAAAACATTAGCGTAAAAAATATACTTAAAAGTTTGTCAAAGAAGATTTATGTATGTTACACTCAAAGATGTTACATAATTTTTCGGTTTTCCTGTGATATATGTTTTTTATTTTATTTTAAGGTACAAAAAAAATCCTATCCATTATTATGCGTGCATGAAATATTGTAAAACATAACGTAACTCAGCTGATTGGGGAAAATCATTTTATTTTTAAAGAATTGAAAGTGATTTTCATAATCCTACGCTTATAAGATTGTTACTTCTAAATATACAGGGTGTTTGGGATAACGATGTAGGAATTTCTGGAGGTGGTAAAGGAGACTAATTGGAAGAGTTTGAACCCTATTTACCTTAGTCCAATATGAGACAGTTTTTTTTTAAATCACGCATTTCAAAATGTTTAGTTTTATACCAAAAATTTACTTAAAAAGTTAAATTTAAAACAAAATATGCAAGAAATAGCATTGATTTTTTTATAATTAACATAACAATTAGTTGAGTAATAAAAAAAAATTGAACTCCCACTTGCCACACACAACATATTTTTTAATAATATTTCTAGTTCATCATTACTGATTTGTAACAGTAAATTAAACTTTATCGGCCTGTGAAAAAAAAAGTAGTTGGGTTATGAGTCTTCCTATTCGTGTAAAAACATGCTTGATTCTAGCTTTTCATTACAAAACGACGCTCATAATATTTTATACCACAGTTAAAATACGGCCTTTTTCAAAAGCCCACTGCGTTGCATCTAACGTCTATCTCATACGTCACTTGAGGTTCTTCAGTCCGACGGGCGAAGTTCGAAGCCGGACTATGCCCTGCTGTATCAGGTTACCCACACAGCATCCTAGGAATCCTAGGATATCCTTTACTTGAGTATGGCGAAGTTTTACCCGAGTTTTAGATCTAAGTAGGTATTTTTGTTCGGAACTGCAACCGAATCGGGTTAGAAGAAATTTTCGAAATCGGGTTTCTCTTGCCGTTAAAATTTAAATAATAATTAACTTCTTCGAGGTTATAATATGATATGATAGCACATTTATGAAGACCACCAACGAAGAGCTAGTATAACTCGATAGTTTTCAACACGATAAATACTCAGTATTTTACTACAAAGATCCTCTTGTAGTCTATAATTGCTAACGAGAATACGCAAGCTTAAGGCTGCGTTTTCACCAGAGATGTGCGAGGATGTGTTTGCATACAAATGGCACCTATTAATGACTCGAGCGAGGTGTCATTTGTATGGAAACACATCCTCGCACATTTCTGGTGGAAACGCAGCCTTAAAAGTCGAGCCACATTAAATGCGTGGGACATATACGAGAGCTAGTCATTCATTCAAGCAGACCTTGTTCTTTTTGCAATAAACACCGTAAATTAGTTAACAATATAACAATGGTTACTTTATATACACTGATATATGTATGAAATATTTACCAAAGTGACTTAGGTTGGCTATATTACGAGGAAACTTTGATATATGTAACAAATCCTTGCTATCAAATTTACAAAACTGAAAAGGTTGAAGTCGATACCAGAGTTCTGGTTAAATCAACAAAGAACATTGTACATTATACCAAACAACTGGTGAAATCAACAAAAAATTGGCGTAATCAACCAAATTAATTTAGTAGAATGCGAACATAAAAAGTTTGGTAAAATAAAAATAAAAATTGTGATAGGACCCAATCAACCTTAATTTCCGGTTAGAATTACGCAAGATCTGATAAATCCAACTTAGCATTTTTTTCAGTGTAGATACACCAGACGTGGGAAGGGCAATGGGACACAGGTACATAGGGAGATACAAAATAGAAATAAAATTTTATGAACACAAAACGAACATCTTGGTGACGTCTGAGGAACGTCAATAGTATATAGTGTATTTTACTTTAGCCATTGGATAATATGTACGTATCTGTTATGGTATTTAAACCAGTATACGCAGTATCATAACAATTGATGTAGACGTCACAAAGACGTTAAGATTTTTTTTACTTTGGAACAACCTGTAACCCTGTTACTCTTATAGATCGCCGTAAAGAGTAAAGAGCACAACCAGCTCAAGCCGAGATATATTAAAAAAAAAATATTCTCAGACATCAGATGTCTTTTGACATTTAGCTCTACACTTAAACGTTAAAGTAATATTATACAGACGTCCAGTAAAAAGTCTCCATACTTAGAAAAAAAAATACCTACTCATTAGAAAAGTCAAATTCGTGTTGAATCCATCCATGTTCTCATATGGATATTTAAAGCGTGTTGTAAATAATAACATTTCAATTAGGAACACAATTAACTACAATAGAAAATATTAAAATTATCTATGAATTATCTATTATAGCAGATAATCATAGCAATTAATAAAATATTCACACATCGATCAGGTCAAAATTACAGATAAGTAGCGCAATCAGGGTTGTTCCCACACGCGTAATTCTAAACCTATCCAATGTAAGACTGACCTTTCAGTGCATAACATCTATGTTGTATTAGAGAACACTGTTATACTGGACAGGTATGTAATAGGGTTGACAGCATTACAATTTTAATTTTAATACGCCCCTCCCTTCCCTATCCTGTCACTTTTCACGCTTCGTTCCTTATAATTGTCGTTCTCATCATAAGTAAATATTACTTTAAGTATATTTACATAAGATATTCATAAGGATAGGTAACTGGCAATTATTTACTGTATAACTGGTGATTACACAGCAGATATAGAATTTTCTATCAGTTAACGGGTAAAGTGTTTTGTAAGTGGAAATTGTTGAATAAATGATTAGTCGCATTGGACCAAGTAAATTAGATAATACTTATGGGCTAGCCGCAGGATATTAGAATACTGATTTATAAATTTCCCATTCTAAATTATAACTACCTATAGAAGCTATTACTAGTATTCTTTGATCTGTGCTATTACTAACTACCTACGTAACCTACGTTTATAATTGAAAATAATGAAATATATAGTTAAGTGTACCTATGGCGTAGAAAAAATGCAATTTTATTCAAACATACTTCGTATCTTACCCGCAGATTACGGGCAGTAGGTTTCGTTTCTACTTTTACCATTTTGCGAAATTATGCTATGATTGACGGACTTTTTAAGTACCTAAGCAGTTGTCATATTATATAGATATTGGAGGTATGTATGTAGGTGGAGGTATGTTTGTATAGCTACATAATTCCATCCTGTACCTATTATCTCAATATAATGCAAACAATAAAACACTTGCTTATTTACGCTTTAATTAAGGTGTATAAGTTATGATAGGTATTTAAAATCAAGACATTTTTTAAACTATGTCTTTACGAAACAAAGCGTATGAATTAGAAAGTTTACTGTTATAAAATAAATAAAGTATCTTACTGTGTTGCTCCTGATACGAGACATACAATTTTTAAACTATACGTAGGAACCTTTTTACAGGCACCTCCCTCTGACCAGATTACATAGTCAAATCCTGAGTAAATACGCGCGACCGTATAATTTGGAGATAGCGCCTTTTCCCGTAATTATACCTACCGAGTTGGCTCCACCTCGACCGACGCGGCCCGCCCTCCAAATACTCCAAATTTATAAAGAGATTTCGAATTGAATAGTCTTAATTACCTCCTATAATACAATTGTGAATGTTATTCAGGGTGACTCTGACTTGCCAGATTGTGTTTTAAACATACCAAAATGTTCAAAATTAAGATCATGTTCAAAGATAAAATACAACGAACACAACACAGCAAACTAAAAACAAAAATCTTATTATTAAAAAAAATAGTGTAGCAGTTGGTGATAATAAAAAATAGACAAAATGAGCTTCCAGGGTGCTTAGCCAAGTTGCCAATCGCTAGCGCCTGCTAGCGCAACGTAGTTTTCCCTCTTTGTCGCATTAATATGAAGGAGTGACAGAGACGGAAAACGACGATGCGCTAGCAAGCGCTAGCGATTGGCAACTTGGCTAAGCATCCAGAAATATCCAACATTAGGTAGGTCTTTAAAGTATCATTTTCATTCACACCCAAGAAACACCAAATTCGACTACTTTTTTTTCAATTTACATCACATAATTTTTATGCATGGGAAAAAATATCTAATTGACTATTTAACTTGAATGCAAATTCAACAACAAGCACAACAAACCATACCCCATGGACTTAATAAATTTCGCAAACACCAAAATCTTGTCTCATAAAAATTCATGCTATTCCATTACACAATGGGGTCTTACCCCAACTTACCCTAGAGGGGAGCGTGGGAGTCGACGACAGTAATTAGGTACGTGGGTAAACTATTTACCCCGCTTTGTCGGTGCGGATTTGTGGAGAGATGGTGCCTGTGGCTTGTCGCTAGCGATTAATGTGATTTATACTGCCTTTCTGACATTATGATATAGTTTGCAATACATGCTAATGTTAAATCATTAAGACCGTGTAATATTAGTAAATGAAAAAAAAACTAGTAAATGTTACTACGTATAAAATATAACAGTACCGTAAAACTATTCAATTTATTTATTAGTTGAATTCGAAGTCTCTAGACCATTACTAAAAACTGGAATCGAATGGAATATTTTTATGATGACGCAAAATCGCTAAAGCAAAATCTCGTAATAAAATAACGTAGACAAATCCAAAAAGAAGATTGGATTGATGCTTTAAATGCCATTTAAACCTGTACTACGATGTAGAAAAGTAACATTAGACTATAGTCGAGCAGTTTTGTGAATTGGGGTAAGATGAAGCTTTTTTTAATGGGGTAAGACAAAATGCTGCCTTTAAGACAAAAGGACGACTTTTTGTCTTTCCCCGCGTAAAAGCGTTTCATCTTACCCCAACGCACCTTAGTTAAGTATTTAGGTATGTAAAGGTGCATTCAGACCAAAAGAGCATTCGCTGTTCTATCCCCGCTCTACGAAATCAACCAATCACGTTTTGTGTAACGATCAAATTTCGTAGAGTGGGAGGTTAGAATAGCGAATGTTGGCTTGGTCTGAATGCACCTTCATATAGTTAGTCTGGCTGGTTTTCTGCAATTTAATACAAAGAAGAGAACACTACTTCCTTTGTCTGTTCTGCAAAGATAACAACGACAATTCAATTTTATCACACGGTTAGCGTTAACAGAGCAATCCAGTAAAAAGTGTAGCGCAATCACACAAATGAACGTTGTAGTGTCATTGAATCACCGCCTGCGCTCAACCCTCGCGCCTCTCACAATAATGCACTTCACTTTATTATAGCCGTTTTGTCAAATTGTCACAACGTTATTTTGTTTTGTTACAGACAATATATAAATGGAGGCGGAAAATCTTTCCTGCTTTTACGAAGACTTCCTCTAAGTAATATGGAAGCGACGTTACCAAATTTTCATCGGCTGTCGACTTCAAGATTCTACCAACAATATGCTGCTCCGCCAGTCAGAATATCCACTAACTATCTCCATGATCTGATCCCTCAGCAGCATCCAACTTTACTTCAACAATATTTAGCCTATTACAATGAACCGCTCGTCCCGCTTGACCTATCCCTTAAATCTACTATTTCTATTACACCTCCTTGTACACCTCCGCCATCCCAAAAAAGAAAATCACCAGATGAGAACAAATACCCAAAATCACCTAAAATATTCAGACATTTCGAAGACAATGATACCAAAGATGAAACAGATTCTAAATCGGAGAAAAGAAAAGCTGACGACGAAAATTCAAACGATAGTGACAGTCCAGAGGCGAAAAAGCTTAAATTTACCAAACAATTTTTCGACGAACTTAAAACTTGCTTGCCGGTTGAGAACGAAACACCGACAAAAAACGAGAGAAGTTCTCCGGAAGTTGTTGAAGTCAAAGATGTTGAAGAACGTCCGAAGAAATCAGTAAAACCAGCGACACCGTTGAAAAAGAGCAAAGCGGTGCGAAGACTGATGTTCGACGAGGACAAGACGTCTCCCGTATCCGGGACTATTATAAGAGATTTGGCCGAAGACGAAACATTGGTTGTTCGCAAGGTAATTGAAGGTTTGAAACGTGTGCATGTTTGGAAACAAATTACATTTAATGGAATTTTGTATCGAAGACAGGGTTGGTCAGGAACTATTAATTAGCGGTTCTTACCGTAGCATTACAGCAAGTCGCAGCGAGTTTCTTATCGCCCCAGCAATTAAGCGGGGTATGAAATCGCATATTGTTCTATGTTTGTGCGATAATAACAGCTTTAAGCTCGCGCCGCGGTCGGAGGAGGGTCATTGGGGCATTAAATACGGAATAAATCGTTGTTTCAACTTGTGCTGTTTCTTTGAATTGAGATAATGCGCTCGAACGTTTAATTTTGACGCAATAAAAATAATAGTTAATGGCGTTCACGATAAATCTATTAGGGGCATTTACGCCAATTAAGATAAATATTTAGGTGCTAAACACAGTTATAAGAATACTTATTAAACTGGATTTGCAGATTATAGGTGTTTTTATTTATTTTTATGTAATTTATTTCACGCATCAACAGCAGTATGTACTTGTAAATCGATGTGCCGGACTACATTTTACTACAGTTTCGAAACTTGAACTTATTTCTACAAAAATCCCCTAAGAGGCTTATTTGGCTTCAGAAAATCTCACTGGCAGAACTGCACTTATTTTTTGTACAGGTATTCAAGAAAATTTAATTCCAGGGTGACATCGACCCAGCGTTCAACGTGGTGGAAGTGACGGAGGAGGCCAAGGCGCTGATCGCCAGCATAGACAACCGTCTCGGCCGGTACATCTGCCGATTGTGCCGGAGGCTGTATGGAGACGCCTTTGCGCTGGCGCAGCATCGGTGCTCGAGGATCGTGCATATCGAGTACCGCTGTCCGGAGTGCGATAAGGTTGGTTGGTTATTTATTGAACCGGAGGTTCCTTGTGCCTTGGCAGTGTTCCCTGTGCCCATTTACGTGCAGAAGATCTGAATGTTTAGGAGAATCTGAAAATACTCATGGAGCGTGCATATAGGTATATATCGCGTATGGGGCTTTTGTATCTTAGTTTAAAACGTCAACGCGAATATTAATATAATGGAATTCAGACCGATTGACAATTTTAGAATCATAACTAAAGTGAAGGAAAAAAAAGGAAAAAAGGAAAGGAAGGGAAGGGAAGGTTCTTGAGTGGCGGCCACGTACCGGAAGGCGTAGCGTGGGTACTTGGGTAGGCCCTCCACAAGGTGGACTGATGACCTGGTGAAGGTCGCAGGAGGCCGCTGGATGCGGGTGGCGCAGGACCGGTCATTGTGGCAGTCTTTGGGGGAGGCCTATATTCAGCAGTGGACGTCTGTCAGCTGATATGATGATGATGATGATGATGAACTAAAGTGAGACTCAAACATAGTTAAACCGGGTATCTACACGTCGGGCTTTGGTTGCGGGTACTCCATGATGAGGATCCTCTAAATGGATCGAAATATGTCGAGCAATTATCGACTTAAATTACGTGCGTAATTGACAACATGCTGCATAACAATTTTAGCAAATCAATAAACAACAAGCAGGTAGTTTTTTTACAAAACTCATTGAGGAATTTTCACACATTTATTTTCTACAAAATATAGTACGATGAAATGCTTAATTCACTAGATAGATTCATATCTACAATATTTAGTATCAATAATGAATAGTAGGTATGAGTATTATGTATGCGTGAACAAAAGTCGCACTTGGAAACGAAAAATTGATGTATCAACCTTTTGTATTTTTTACAGTCAACACAAACATAAGTTATCTATTAATCATACTTTCGAATTAGGTAACTGTGGGAAAAACACGAAATTCCCGCTCAATTAAAAAACTATTCGTCTATTATTGAACAACCCTTTTCAATTACTATAAACAGATAACATTATGATCCATCAATTTTATCTAAGTAGAATTTCGCTAGTTTGCGTGGGAACAATTTATCCCATGCATTTCAGGTGGCAGCTCTACAGGGGTTACATTGTAAACACTTGGCACTTTCCATGGGAAGCAGCGGCGCCCTTTATAGACAGGTTTAAATAAAAAAAGGCAGATTATTAGCACTAGCGCCATGTAAGTTACGACCTTTTGGACGTGTGTAGGGATGTTTACACTCTAATTGATACATGTCGTGATGCGTGACCGAAGAATATCGAGCATCCCGATGACAGGGATGCAATTTAATTTCCATTCACAGAGTATTTATATTTCTGCTCGTGTTAAGGGGGACTTGGCGAAACGTTTTGCGTTTCGACCCTAATTAAGTATCGGCGCACTTAATTATACGGCGGCAATTCGTATTTGTGTTTTTGAAAAAAAAAACAATAAGTGAATAATAGGGGGTTTTAAAGGGAGCAATACATGACTTGAAAATTTCAGTTGACATAGGAGTATTTTGGTATTGTGAATGAAGATATCGTCCTTTTGAGAGCAGTAGTCTGATATATCAGACAATCAATATCCAGCGCACTTGGCCGGAGCCTGATAAACAAAATAAAACAAAGGTCTGATTTGGTTTTTGTGGTGTAAAACAATAAAAGACTTCCCATTCGTACGCAAGTTCTAATTTACGTGGTGTGCTTTTGTATTGGTGGCGACGCAGGCACGTTTGACGAAAAATTCGCGGCGTTTAAAAGGTTAATTACAGAAGCTTCTACTGTAGAGACAGATACACCTTTTATTAGTTCACTTGTTTAAATCGAATCTTATACTTTAAAAAAGCACCTCTTGTATATTAATTGGTAACGTTAGTGTATTTCAGGGAGCTGGGTTCTAACCATTTTGAGAAAATTTCATCTTATTAGGTAACGAGAAATATTCCAAGCTTTCCAGAACTCATAAAAGAATCTATGCTACTCATTGTCCAGGTGTTCAACTGCCCAGCAAACCTGGCGTCCCACCGCCGCTGGCACAAGCCGCGCGTGCCTGGCGCGGCAAAACGCCGCGAGCCCGTCGCGTCCGACCCGGGCCGGTTCCCGTGCCAGCAGTGCGGCAAGCTGTTCCGACGGCAGGCGTATCTCAGGAAGCACATGCTGGCACATGAGCAGCCGGAGGAGAAAGAGCCGTCGGCGTTCAAGCAAGTGCGCTCGGAGTTCCCAGCGTATCAACCGGTAGGGCTTTAGTGTATATTCTAGAGCCGCTGGCAAAAACCGTGGAAACAACGGGAGTCAGTCGCACCTGAGCTGATCCAGTTCCCGTGCCAGCAGTGCGGGAAACTGTTCCAACGGCAGGCGTATCTGAGGAAGCACATGCTGGCACATGAGCAGCCGGAGGAGAAGGAGCCGTCGGCGTTCAAGCAAGTGCGCTCGGAGTTCCCAGCATATCAACCGGTAGGTCTTTAGTGTACATTCTAGAGCCGCTGGCAAAAACTGTGGAAAAACGGGAGTTAGTCGCACGCAGTTCAGGAAGTTGCTAGCTGTTCCGACTATTAACCACATGGTTCTAGAGCCGCTGGCAAAAACCGTGGAAACAACGGCAGTCAGTCGCATCAGAGCCGTGCTGGTTCCTGTGCCAGCAGTGCGGCAAGCTGTTCCAACGGCAGGCGTATCTCAGGAAGCACATGCTGGGACATGAGCAGCTGGAGGAGAAAGAGCCGTCGGCGTTCAAGCAAGTGCGCTCGGAGTTCCCGGCGTATCAACCGGTAGGTCTTTAGTGTACATTCTACAGCCGCTGGCAAAAACCGTAGAAACAACAGGAGTCAGTCGCACCTGAGCTGAGCCGGTTCCCGTGCCAGCAGTGCGGCAAGCTGTTCCGACGGCAGGCGTATCTCAGGAAGCACATGCTGGCACATGAGCAGCCGGAGGAAAAGGAGCCATCGGCGTTCAAGCAAGTGCACTCGGAGTTCCCAGCGTATCAACCGGTAGGTCTTTAGTGTACATTCTAGAGCCGCTGGCAAAAAGCGTGGAAAACGGGAGTCAGTCGCACCTGAGCTGAGCCGGCTCCCATGCCAGCAGTGAGGGAAGCTGTTCCGACGGCAGGCTTACCTCAAAAAGCACATGCTGGCACATGAGCAGCCGGAGGAGAAGGAGCCGTCGGCGTTTAAGCAAGTGCGCTCGGAGTTCCCAGCGTATCAACCGGTAAGTCTTTAGTGTACATCCTAGAGGCGCTGGCAAAAAGCGTGGAAAACGGGAGTCAGTCGCACCTGAGCTGAGCCGGTTCCCATGCCAGCAGTGAGGGAAGCTGTTCCGACGGCAGGCGTACCTCAGAAAGCACATGCTGGCACATGAGCAGCCGGAAGAGAAAGAGCCGTCGGCGTTCAAGCAAGTGCGCTCGGAGTTCCCGCCGTATCAACCGGTAGGTCTTTAGTGTACATTCTAGAGCCGCTGGCAAAAACTGTGGAAAAACGGGAGTTAGTCGCACGCAGTTCAGGAAGTTGCTAGCTGTTCCGACTATTAACCACATGGCTCTAGAGCCTCTGGCAAAAACCGTGGAAACAACGGGAGTCAGTTGCATCAGAGCCAGACCGGTTCCCGTGCCAGCAGTGCGGCAAGCTGTTCCGACGGCAGGCTTATCTCAGGAAGCACATGCTGGTACATGAACAGCCGGAGGAAAAGGAGCCATCGGCGTTCAAGCAAGTGCGCTCGGAGTTCCCAGCGTATCAACCGGTAGATCTTTAGTATACATCCTAGAGCCACTGGCAAAAACCGTGGAAAAAACGGGAGTCAGTCGCACCTGAGCTGATCCAGTTCCCATGCTAGCAGTGGGGGAAGCTGTTCCGGCGGCAGGCGTATCTCAGGAAGCACATGCTGGGACATGAGCAGCCGGAGGAGAAAGAGCCGTCGGCGTTCAAGCAAGTGCGCTCGGAGTTCCCGGCGTATCAACCGGTAGGTCTTTAGTGTACATTCTAGACCCGCTGGCAAAACCGTGGAAAACGGGAGTCAGTCGCAACCGAGCTTGGTTCGCGTGCCCCCAGTTCGGGAAGTTGCCAGCTCTTCCGACTATTAACCACATGGTTCGATAAGGCATTATTTAGTATTGAGTAAATTGTTCGAATAAATTCAAACCGTGTTCGCTTTATTGGGACAGCATCGTTAATTTCATTATTTTACATCTTTTAGTTGGCAGGTAATCCTCAACCTCAATTTTATAAACATTTTGCCTCAAACAGCTAAACTAAATAAGCTATCCATGAGCGACGATGATTGTTCACCATCAAGCAATTGCTTTTTGTTTGCTCGTTTGCTTTCTATGACATATAAAACTTGGTCCTGGTACCTAGCATGAGCAACCATATATACACATAAGCCTATCTGAGTGCACTGCTGGGCGTAGGCCTCTCTTATTAACTATGCGTATAGACGCATTAGGAAGTAAATGCCCGTAATCGCCAAACTGGGCAAGCGGATAAGCGATCGCAGTAATGTGTCCATTATGATGACGTTGCTGCCCATCATCAACCATTGCAATTGCCCATTAGCAACCAATCACAACCAGAGTAGGTTGTAATTTAAAACCCATTTCTATCCAGCAGGAAGCCAACAACAACTTCAACACCTTCTGGAACAAGATCCCCGCACCAGCACAAGACTTTAGCTGGGAGCGTCGCTGCGCCTCCTCCTGCTCGTCGGAAGACTCCCGTAGCCTCGACGTCACGGGGTCGGAAGACGAGGACGGCGGCGGCGACGGCTGACGACGCGTGCTGCGGCCAGTGCCGCGGTTTCCGGTCTACGCGAACATGTACCCCTATCAGTATGTGCATGATAATCCGCAGATGTACTTCAATTAAGGACTGTATCGTGATCAGGATGCTTAGCCAAGTTGCCAATCGCTAACGCTTATAGCGTATCGTAGTTTTCCCTCTCAGTCACTCTTTCATATTAGTGCGACAAAGACAGTCAGCTGCCTTTCGTTTACGATTGACGATTAAGCGTTAGCTATTGGCAACTTGTCTAAACACCCTGGCCTGCTACCGCGAACACCAAAGTTCGTAAATTTCGGGGATTTGCCGGATTTGGATTTTGGAAAAATTGCCGAAATTTGCGAATTTCGGGTTTCGCGGTAGCAGGCCTGTAGCTGCATGAGCTACAGTTATTAACGTGGGCTTACTTTATATCCATCCTGCTCGTACTCGCGTGTTGGCGCGACCGAGGCGTGGTAAGAACAATAGCCGTACCATGACTTCGCAAGTATTGGTAACGTTAGGTTTTACTCGGTACTTAAAGTACGCCATCGCGCTCGCTCATATAAGTCTGTGCTAGCGCGATAGAATGCATTACGTATCGAGTAAAACGTAACGTACCTATACTTTACATTCCAACTCCTCGTACGGAAGCCCATTGAAAAAGTGACGCTGACCATGCTGTTATAATTATGGTAAACAGTGAGTGGATGTAGATGGCATTGTTTCGACCACAAGGATTTTTAACAATCACATATTCAAGAAAGCGCATTCAATACCTGGAAATAAAAAAAAAGTGTTCTGGATTAAACATCTCTATTCATCACTCACATTTACTTATATCAACACATTTCATATACATCATATCAGACCTTTATCTCTTACTGTTTTACAAGTGCATATACAGTGTGTTACCATGACCCTGGCGTTTACAAAAATAGGTAATAATAATAATATGCATTACTAGCAATCATTTTCAGGTATTAACGTTTGTGTTACTTTTTAATAAAACGTCTCACTTTGTCGCTTACCATAAAGATTTATTTGTATCTTCATATGAATAAACTGACAAAGCAGCTTTCTGGCAAACGACAAAGTGGGGCGTTTTACTAAACTCACTCACAAATATTTAAATTGACCTTACAGTTAAGTTTATTTCGTCCGAACGATCAACGTAAAGCGTGTACTGCTTACTTGGCAAACGCTGCGAGTGACTGCGATCTATCATTGTCAAGTGCAAATTAGCGATTCATTTTGAAGTACATTGCTTCTAAATTAACTTTTCTTAGAAATTTAATTACTTTTAAAATTAGAGTTTTAAATCAAATAATGCTCACGGTTTGACTAAAAATCTGCATCGCATTCCTCGGTTTCAATAAAAGCCAGATCATGGTAAGACACTGTATATCATAATATCAGCATTTTAAATAGATCATATCAGTTTTTTTTCTCTTACTGTTTTACGTGTTCATATTGTAGGTACCATAGAACATAGACCTATTAATTAAAATTTTAATCTTTGATTTACTTATTAGGTATATCAATACAATTATATTATTTCTAAGCGTTTGCATATTAGTTGTACATAGGAGTTAACTTAGTATAATTAACATTACATGGTAGGTATAAATTAGATTAATTAATTGTAAATATTTAAGATCTCCTACAGCAACATTCCAAATTAAATGTTTCGTGAAATGTCAAACAATTCACGTATTATACATATCTTTTAGGTGTAAGAAATAGGTACCTATTAATGAATTTTAGTAATATATTTAAAAAAAGTTAAAAAGTATACGAATGGGGCGCAGAGCGTTTAATTATTATTTCACATTATTAGCTCACATCATAATTTTCTTAAGTTTGAAGAACTTATTACAATTTGTACCTATACAATTAATTTAATTAATTTTATTTATTTATCGTAATAAATTAATAATAAAAATAACGTTTAACGCTCTGTGGCCTAACAAAATAGATTTAATCTAAACACTATTTATTTAATTTGATATTTTTTTTCCTTTTATACGGTTTAGTACCGTGTCACATTCACTGCTTGCTGTGTGTTTCTTTTCGGTACACGTATGTATGTAGCTGTATTTTGGAGGATATGTTTTTCGCGTTGTTTAAATTCTTATTTTAACTTAATCCAGATGACATAAACCTGTACAATTAACAATAAGAACAATAGTATTATTATAATCGCCGAAAAAAAAAACAGACTTCATTCGATTTCTCCAAGATCCCATCATCAGACCATTACGGAGTTGTATCCATTCGATTAAAAATACATTTCACAATTCTCATATGTCTGAGAATATTAACATAAACACAAAAGAAGATAATGTCAAACTAACATCCGCCTCTTTTTTTGAAGTCCGTTAAACTTTATAATTTATCAAATTTGTATTCACTTTTACTTTTTAAACTCAAAATACAACTACATACGTATCACTTGCACGCGTGTAATTTTCATTGCACATTTGTACAAATCATTAGATACGAGTTCTAATAGCACAGTTCAGTGATAGTTGAATTGGTATTCTTTTCCAATTACCTGTGGAGGGAAGTCGTTGCAATCGATCGCGTAGGCATATTTTTAGATGCACCCCGTTACAAACTAATAATTCTTTCAGCGCTCCGCGTTCATCGGAATTGAGTCGATTTGCAAGTAGGTCACAATACGGACTTCATTTAGACTTTATTTAGTTTAAAATTGCTTTTTATACTCAATTTTAAAACCTTATTGCAATAAAGATCTAAGTACTATCGACACAATTGAATAACCCACAAATAACCTTGTCATAGTAACATTCATAGTCAAACTGTACGACAGATGCTACAGTTTCACTTGCAATGTTATTATGACAAGTTCCTATTATGGGTCAGGATTAAATTTTGTCGATAGTACAAGGTATTAAGCTGCGCAGCCTTAGGCAGTGGTTAGACGTTCATTTTGCATCAGTACAAAGACATAGAGTTCAAATTCGCTTGACATCAGCCAACAGACAGTAGGTTTAATGGACTGAACTGACGTCAGAATTAGCGCGAATCATAAAGAAAAAGTTACAGTAAGTCGCCAATTTCTAAAATTGAATATTTCATGCATCTGTCTCTGTCCCTGAAATGACGCCTTCGGTAGAGTGGTAAGGACAGAATACTCTTACCGATTTTAGAAATACGCGGAAGGCCTACATACAACTACATACAAGAGCACTTATATAATCAGGGTAAATAAATAGGTACCTACTGTTTCTTAGCAGCTCCGTGTTTACAAACAAATTATGAGCAAACAATAACATAATTTGGAGTGTAGTGTACCTGTATTTCTAGTCATTAACGATGCGAAAAAATCTTTATTGATCTCATCCTAATATTTTTTTAAATTAATCAATCATTGAAACTTTTGTTTATAAATACGGCAATTCTAGTCATCGGCTAAGTACTAGTCATTAATATAGGTAATATTTCCATTTTAAACCAAAAGCGCTTCTAGTCATTCGTGTAAGTTTGGAAATTAAAGCAAAAGATACGTAAGTTTACGTAAATCTAGTCGACTATAGGTTTCGAAACAACCAAAGTAAACTCTAGTCAATTGTGTCAGTTGCAAATAATAAAAAAGTCAAAACAATCGTAATTACGTTAATCTAGTCAACAACATTTTTGGTCAATATCTAAGTCAAGGCTAGTCACTTGTGCAAGTTTAAAAATATATACAAAGTCAAAAAGTTCATTTAAAATCTTAGTAATTACTTTTCGATATTTGTAAAGTTAATCTAGTCATTTGTATAATTTAAAAAATAATAAACTATAGTAGATTAAATAAGTTTAGTAAGTATATATTAAAAATCAAAATTATAGTAGTAGGTTATAACATAACAAATTGTAATCTAGTCATTTGTGATCTCTACTTTTCTATCAAATTGCATTTTCTAGTTTTTTTCTAGTCATTTTTTAAAGCGGCGAATTTCGAATAGTTTTAGTGAGAAGTAGTAATCTGTTTGGAGTTTCAGCCATAATCTCATCTTCTAGTCAGACGTAATTGTTTAAACCCAAAGATTTTATTATTTTAAGTCATTCTAGTCAACCGTAATTTTTAAGGGCTATCTAGTCTCTATATCTAGTCATTTTACATATTTATATTTTAAAATTATAAATAAATAAAAACAGGTTCCTGTTTGTCGAAGTTAAAAATATCGGAGTTGTTAAGAACTTTTACTAGTTTCTTTATAACTTTACAAAACCCTGCGATAGAAGACTTATATGTAGCTGTCTATATACCATGCGTTTTTTAAATTTAAATAGATATTTACTCAGTCATAAATTATATTTTTAGTACAGATGGTGCCTTTTTTAGGCGCTATTGCTATGTCAGGTCCAAAACTTCGGAGGGCCATCTCTGTACTAAAAAAACGTCGTACGAGACACGTGCAAAAAGGAAATTCGTAACTCGTGTCGATTTAAAACATCGCCACTCGTTTCGAATTTCATGTTTTTCGCACTCGTGTGATAATGTACTTTTTTACTGTCATTTTTCTTCACTTATCAGAAGTAAAATTACTAGCTACAGCAATTGATCGATTACAACGACTTCACCCAAATGTTTTTTTTTCTGTCACATACAGTAAACAAATATATTAATATTTTTCAGCAAGGCGATACAAAAAATACTGTATTTTAGAATAAATTACATTATAAATATTTAAAATATAAAGATAATAGATATATCATAGTATTTATATAGTAGAGATATACGCTTATAAATATTTATAAAAAATCTCTAAAGAGTGAGCATCTAGTCAGTGTGTTCTATGTAACGCGTTCCAAAGATTGTATATAAGAAAACGCTATTTACATATTAATTTATTTAACGTATTTTGTATAATATGAGTGATATATGAATAATTTGTTTTATATTTTCAGTTAAGTGTCAGTCTTAACAATCTAATCTTAAGTTATAAAAAATTAAGTGGAATTTGAATAGGTAATTTAATGTATT
>JALPQI010024266.1:0-17631 GCA_025490895.1 Thaumatotibia leucotreta | reverse complement strand
GATAAAACTCACTATTTTTCCCATAGACTTAACCTCATCCATCAGCTATTAGAACTGGAAATGAGTCCGCTACCCTGATGTCGGAATAGCTGTAGTCATTAATTAATTAAATGTCTTTGGAGTTTAAAGAGCACATTGCTTGAATTTTTGCGCACATTTGGCACATTGCGAGAACTAACTCCTCGCAGCTCTATTTGTTGATGTACAGTGGCGTTCAGAATCGCATGGACGATTTATGAATGAATAATCTAATGAATGATGAATAATCTTGACGATTATGATTTTCGTACAACCTATTATTACATAAAAATACAAATCAAAATAATATTCATGGTATCGATTTATAAAAATAGTTAGCCTTGTTCCTGCCTAGGCAAAGCCCGTACTGCAGGTAACCAAAATTCGGGATATTTAAGAAAAGATACTTAATATAACATATAGCTCTGTGGCGTACCTTGGGGGAGGCCTATGTCCAGCAGTGGACTGCGACGGGCTGATGATGATGATGATAACCTATAAATACATGAATGAATAAATATTTGAGGAATATGTGCACGTGCAGGTGTCTATTTGTGTGTATATGTTGAACATGTTCACTGTACAACTCTCAGTAACTTCTCAATATCCTTATAATGAAGAGAATTGAGCCATGTTTGCATTTTAACTTTTGTTTCTCGAAGAGAGTATTCTTGCAAAGGAAAATTTGATTTACATAGGTATGTAGGAAAGAACTAATTATTTGACCAAAAGTAGATTTTATAGAGGGACAGGGAATCGGACATTACGTTTTTGAGATAATTCGGAGAAATTAATTCGATTTTTCCACAATAGATGTTTTAAAATTTACGAAACAGTATGCATCTGTCAATTCAATTCAATTTATTATATTCATTTAACAATATACATTGTGTTTGAATTTTTACTTAAAAATACAATCAAAAAACATAACACTAAACATAAATCCGTACAAAAGGAAATAAATACAAAAAAAAACAAGTCCATATAAAAAGAAATAAATACAAAACAATATTAAGCAATTAAATTAAAAGTGAATTAATAATAATAATATAGTTAACAAAAAGAAAATAATAATACAATCAATAATAAAAACATAACTCAATGTCAAAATTAATTACAGAATTAAATCTATTACAAGCTGATCACAATGATAATAATCACACAACATGACAGGTTTAGTTGTCGTCTATAAATTCGCTAATGGAATAATATGCTTTTTTTAAGAGTATCTTTTTTAGCCTCGCCTTAAAAATATGACTATTAAATATTCCTTTTAGTTCCACAGGCAACTTGTTAAACAAATAAATCGATTGATAGCACAGCGCATGTTTAGTTATATTAAGCCGGGGAATTATTTTAATTGGCAAATCTTTCCTTCTAGATAGCAAGCGGATCGCTCTTTCTTCGTTATTTTCATAACGATTTAAATGCTTAACCAAATCAGTTAATACCGTGATGATGTAAAGACACGGCAAGGTCAAAATTCCAAGATTTATAAAGTGGACCTTACATGATTCATGTTGTGGAATGCGTGCAATTATTCTGATTGCTCTTTTTTGTAAAATAAAGGCAGCGTCAACATTGTAATTGTAGCCATTACCCCATAACTTAACACTATACCTTAATTTGCTTTCTATCAATGCATGATAAACCGTCTTAAGCTGTTTGGTTCGGATCTCGTCCCTTAGACTACGCAGAGCGTAGCACCCAGAACTTATAGAACTACATGTATCTTGCACTTCGAACTTCCAGTTTAAAACAGAGTCTATATTTATGCCGAGAAACTTTATTGAGTTAGCCTGAGCTATAACATTTCCATTCAGTTTGTTTCTGAAGTTCTAGGATCCGACGTAAACAATATCAAACTGGTTTTGTTAGTATTTATTTTTAAGTTGTTCGCACTGAACCAATAATTAAAAGCCATGAGAGCAGTGTTTACCCTATCGTGGAGTTCAACCATATTATCAGCCGAGATAATGGCGTTAGTGTCATCGGCAAAGACAACCAACTTTATGTGTGTACCCAATTTATTCATAAATTGTATTAAATCATTCAAGAAAATTAGAAAGAATATAGGGCCAATAATCGGGCCCTGTGGGACACCACGATCAACGACTACATTTTTAGATCTGAATAGATTTTCCATATTCTGCTCCACTGATTTTAGTTCTACATACTGTTTCCTATTCGTTAAATATGATTCAAATATTCTCAACACATTATGTCTGACGCCGTAATGCTCAAGTTTGCCCAAGAGTCAGCATAGTGAAATAATAAAAAGTAATTAAGAAACATATAAAAAAGCTTTATTTCAGAATATATACATTAGGTTCGATGACACTGGTCCTCGTAAGAATCCATGGAGCTACATAAACTGGACTTACTTTAAAAATCCTTTTAACAGAAGACCATTATCAATAAGATAGGTGCTGCCTGTGATACTGCCAGCCTTGTCGCTCGCCAGATATAACGTCAAGTCAGCTATCTCGCGACTGTCACTGCCTTTACCTAACAGCGTAGCTTCATTGAACGACTCCAGGATTTCTATTCCATCCTGGTGGCCGGCATTGACCCAGATGTCCGTCATCACTGGGCCAGGGTTGACACTGTTTACTCTCACCTGATCTTTCGCCAGTTCCACAGCTAAACCCTTAGTAAACATATCCATGGCGGCTTTAGTCATACAATAAACAGTCATATCTGGGAATATCTTATGCCCGCAAACACTTGACATGTTAATGATGTTCCCTTTGGTTTTCTTTATGTAGGGAATAGCGTAGCCGGTCAACAGATAGACGCTTCGTAGATTCGTGTTAAATATCCTGTCGTAATCTGAAACGCCGTTTTCGACTTTCGTGCGGTCGACAATTCCAACATTATTAACGAGAACATCGATTTGACCGAAGCGTTTGATCGTTTCTTCCACGATTTTTTTTACCTCAGAATCGTTGGTTACATCAGCTCTGATGGCGAGTGGCTCGATGCCTTTAGCTTCCTTGCATTGTTTAGCAACGTTATTCAGTTTCTCTCCGTTTCTTCCAACTATGACAACTTTAGCGGATTGGTGAGCGAATTGTATGGCTACCTCTGCGCCGATACCGGCGCTGCTACCAGTTACAATTACTACTTTGTTTTTGAATTCCATATTTGTCTGAGCGGCAGAGAGACTAAGACTATCCTCGCTTCTTGTGATGTGTTGTACGTATGTTCCTACTTATATATACCAATTGGTAATCATAATCGCAGAGCGATCGATAACGTACAAGGTGGTAAGTGCTAAAGGTTTATTCAGAAGTTAGCACCTTATGTTGCCGTCGCAGGTTATTGCTAGTCTGCCGAGTCATGGCTATCTATCGTGAGATAAGTATAAACAGTTATGTGGCTGATTCATATTCTATTAATTACATAAAATAGGATATGAAGTAGCAGTAATAAATATAATACTTATTAGATTGTATCTCGTACCTCAAGGCATGCTAACCTTCGTGTTTTTCGTCTGGTGAGGCACGTGCACTCTGAACGAGTTACCTCGCAGTGTTACCATCCCTTCAATACATCGCACCTCTCGAACTTCAATATCAACGTGTACAGACGTGTACCTGATATTTTAGATAACCGATGTTTTGCAAGAAGCTGCATTGCAGTTATATTGCAATCATGCCAACTTCAATATAACTACAAGAGGACTGCATTACGAATGTGCAGCCAGATTGCTATTGCTGGTATGCGGTTGACAGAAATGCACACCTGCGAGCGGACTGCACTAACCTCCTGCCTACATGTCGCACCTTTAGAACAACAATGACCCAATGTCCTAACTAATACCTAGTTAGGAAATTAGGTCATTGTTGCACTAAAGGTGCGATGTGTCCTACCCAAAAGGACATAAGCCTCAATCAATTTTTGAACTCTATGTCAGTCAGAAAATTTTCCAATTTAATTTGGCATACTTTGACGTAACGTAGTCACGAGGCTATGGGTTGGCAGTTTTGATGCAGTTGCACTCTGGAACTGCCACTTTGCAGCTGGGTTGCAGTTGAAATGCAGTCCATGTGTACTGGCCCTAAGTCTTAAGAAGCTTTCATAGTGTTCTAAGTGGACATTATTGCCTCAGGTCAGGTTTTGTGGGATAGGCAGTGGTTCTTCAAAATTGTATATATTCCCATACAAAAAGAAGTCAATTTTGTTAAGTTTGTAGAATTGCTTGTAAAGTTTTGTTTTATTTCCCCCAGGAATTACTAACAAATACACTAACACAAAGTTGGAAAGTAAAAATCATTAGAAATATTTTTAACGGCTACATCGTTATGATCTTATGATATTGCGTATTCTGCTTTCAAATACCCAAACGAATATGTATATTTCGGCTTTACCCAATGGCTACGGTCACCCTGTATGATTTTGAGTATTGGTGGGATTTAGATTAAAATTTGATGAGTAACACCCTTGTCTGTCGATCTCAGATAAGTTATTATTGATTAGTACTATTTTAAATATCATCTTCCAATATAATTGATAGGTATCTTATCTATAGGTATATATAGAAGAAGAAACTGGCTGATATATCTACTCCAAATTTGGCACGTAGGTGCCTTTAATGGTGTGGGCGAGCACTGAGGAAGGATTTCTCGAAATTCACTAGGGCATGCAATTCCGGTATTTTTTGTATGGGCAATATTGGGAACCCGATATTGCCCATACTAATGGGCATTCCTCCGAGCGTTTCAACCACCGTGACTTCGGTGGCAACATTATTACATGTTTTCCGTGGATGGCTCAGATTTTTTTAGATATCGCGGTAGTTGTCAACTACGTCTACCTATATATCCAATGGATATATAGGTAGATATATACACTACCCATACAAAAAATACCGGAATTGCATGCCCTAGTGAATTTCGAAAAATCCTTCCTCAGTGCTCGCCCACACCATAAAAGGGCATTTTTGGAACTTTTGCAAAAGTTCTTGCATTGCTCACGGGATTTGTGTGATATAGCTGCCACCGAAGTCACAGCGGTTGAAACGCTCGGAAAAATACCCTAAAAAACCGGAATCGCAAGCCCTAAAATTCACCTCCTAAGGGGTAGAAATGGGGGTCCACAGTTTGTATGCCGGAAAAAGATTAGTTAGATTTTATCCGAAATTTCGCAGGAGTATTCTTTATATATGAGTATTATTGGCATTTACCTCCTAATGCGTTTATACGCATAGTTAATAGTTTATCATAATTTTTGAGAATTCAACCTCTGAGGGTGTGGCTCCACTGACGTTAAGCGGAGCGGTGCTGTGCAAAATAGACGAATTACATTCTTTAAATTCGAATTCGAAACACAGTGATGCGGTCTCATTGGCCAAGCACTCACAGCTCCGCGTCAGTGGAGCCGCACCCTGAAAGGGGTAGAAGAGTCACATCATCAGCCTGTGATAGTCCACTGCTGGACGTAGGCCTCTCCTATTATTAACTATGCGTATAGACGCATTAGGAGGTAAATGCCCATAATCGCCACGCTGAGCAAGCGGATTGGCGATCGGGCACTATGATGACGCTGCTGCCCATCATCAATATTTTATCAAATAATGGTCGGTGACACTTCAATCCCTTAGTCGACTCTTACGACACCCGCAGGAGGAGTTGGGGTGGTGACAAATGTATTCTTACTGCCGTCACCACACGGCAAGTTAGAAGGGTAAATTAAGTAAAAATCAACATGTTTATAGGTATCGTTTTTATGGTTTATCGGGTCGTAGATCGCGAAAACAATGACGGTTTTAAAATTTAACGCGGCGGACGTGAAATATCATATACCCTGCCATGGTGTGATGGCGTAGAATTCGTAAAATACAAATACAGAATGGTCCAAACCTAGACGTCAAAAAATTTTTTTTAGGTTCCCTACGTCATGGGCTATCAGAATATACCCCATGTATGTTAGCCGATTTTTTGTAGTTTTCGAGTTATGAATTTTTGAAAAAAAATTATTTAGAAATTCTGGAATGAAGATTTATATCGATAAAAAAAAACTTGCGTCCTCACTTTGATACAAGTAGGATAAAAAATACCAAATTCAAAATTTTACGTTAAAAACGCAACAAAATAGCATTAATGTACGTAAATAAAAAAAAAATAAAACATATCCCAAGGACTTTTGGTAATCTAAAGACTGTCCTAGACCTTAGACCTTCGTAAAAGCAAAAAAAAAGTGATACTTAATGATGATGATTTTTCGGAGTAGTCAGTCAAATGAACTTAAAAAAAACTTATAAATTTTTAATTTAAAAATAAAGTAAAATTTCGTCTGTTTTGTTGTTCTTATCAATAAACAAATACAGAAAATACCACGAAAACTCAATTTGTGTAGTTATTTAAGTCATTTTTACTACTTTAAAATTTTAAGCTTTTTTAAGTTTATTTGACCGACTACTCCGAAAAATCCTCATCATTAAGTATCACTTTTTTTTGCTTTTACGAAGGCTCAAGGTCTAGGGCGGTCTTTAGAATACGAATATTCCTTGGGATATGTTTTATTTTTTTATTTACGTACATTAATGCTATTTTGATGCGTTTTTAGCGTAAAATTTTGAATATGGTATTTTTTTATCCTACTTGTATCAAAATGAGGACGCTAATTTTTTTTTCAGTAAATGCTTTATTTGTAGTAATACTTTTACAAAAAGAAACTAGTTACAAAACCCAATAGTTTTTTTTATTAATAAATTTCTTCATTCCAGAATTTCTCAAAATATTTTTTTCAAAAATTCATAACTCGAAAACTACAAAAAATCGGCTAACATACACATTCTGATAGCTCATGATGGGAGGAATCTAAAAAAAATTTTTTGACGTCAAGGTTTGGACCACCCTGTATAGGTAAATTATTTATGTTCTATTCGGGTTCTAACGCAAAAAACACACGAATCCTAACAATTTTATTAGTTAGATACTATTGTGTATGATGTAATTTGATGTATTTGACATTTGTGGTATTGAAATATTTCCCGTAGCTTATCATGTTATACTGTAATCTCAGAGTTTTTTATTTAAATCAAAACAGATTGAAATCGTTTGACAATATTTATTTGTTTTATGACAAACACCATTGACTGACAAATTGAAAGTGACGTAGAACCATAGAGACGAGCAACAAACTAGGAGAAGCTATGTATATTTAAATAAAGTTTTGCGCATTTAGCATCAAACAGGTCATTCATAATTTTACAAAAATATCTGTAAGACTTGAATATTTTGTTAAAATATAACCATATAACTATAACTAATGCCCGGTTCACATTATTCCAGTCCAGTGATCCAGCAGTCTAATCCAGTCCAGTGCTGGACTGAACCATATCGATTACATTGCTCCAGTCTTTTAAGAAATAAGAGTAGCTGGATGAAGTCCCTAAAACAACTATCTCGTATTCACTGTGAAGCGTTAATGCCCGGTTCACATTATTCCAGTTCAGTAATCCAGCGGTCTAATCCAGTCCAGTACTGGACTGGAGCATATCGTCTATATAACTCCAGTATTTTAAGAGTAGCTGGATTGGAAACGCATCGCTGACAATGATCTAGTACTGGTTTGGAACTTGAATGGCTATATATACATTATTCCAGTGCCACTGGATTGGGTGAGCTGGAATGAAAAGTTGACGGTCTTTCCAGTCACTGGACTGGAATGCTCACTGGAATGAGACACATAATGACATTCCAGTGCATTCCAGTGTCGGTTCACATTATTCCAGTAGCATTCCAGTACTGGATTGGATTGCTGGACTGGAATGCTACTGGAATAATGTGAACCGGACATAATAATAAGCGACCGTTGATGGTTTCCGAAATTATAACTTTCCGATAATTATGAACAATCCCAATTGTTTTATTAATTGTGCTTTTCATATGCAAACTTAATAATAATAAAGCCTTAGACAAAGCCAAAAAGAAAATTGGATCTGATGCTAAAATTATGGATTGAAATTGTGGATCATAGTTGCAGTATTGGATAGTTGTGTGGTCTTACGGTACTCATTAATTGATTATTAATGGGTCATCCAGATTTTTTGTTTGAGTTATGTTACAAAGCTTTCCTGTTCACCTATGAATGTTAGGGGCTCTAGATTATCTTGTTGCAAGAATACCACCCGATAAACCTAACTTATATGTCCTAAAACCTAATTTGTATGTCCCAGAACCGTTAACTTTCGCAATATTTTCAGGAAAGACGCCCGTTTTCTCGAACGCTGTATACAAATATACAAATAAATTATTGGTGGCAAATATAACAAGTGACAGAATAAAACGAAACAGACAAATTCAGCATTTAAAATTATACCACGAAATGGACTCGCCTCAGCAAAATTTCGACCCCAAAGCCAACACTGATCTTCCGGCGAGCCCATTTTTGTGGCCACGATCGCAGCGTGTGAAAATGGCCTGACAATTTGCGCCTAATGCAGGACGCCAAATAGGGCATCACACAAATAACATGACGTATCAAGCAGGGATCGGAAACCGTTATTATTTTCAAACCGTTACCATCCGTCAACCCCAAACCATAATCATAAAGTTTTTGTTCTCATTAACCGATACTTCTTAATGTTCTTTGACGGAACGCTTAATGGCCGATTCTGTTCTCAACGAACGGAATAATAACGGTTTTCCTAATTCTGTTGTAAGAGATGAACTGTCATGTCATGTTCTTCTTATAAAGTTTCCGTTACGGTTAATGTTCTTTCAAACGTTTTTGGCCGCGAACGCTACGTTTAGTGTTCTTGGGAACGGAATAATAGTGGTTTTCCTGTCAAAATTGATTTGAACAAATAGACAATCACATGTGGTGCCTATTCTCCGATTAATCGAGATTGAATGTCGTATGGCTTGTATAAGGAAAACGTATTGAAATGACGTTTCGTGTCGTTTACTATTTTAATATTTATGGATACTGGAATAGAGACCCACTAGAATTTTAAAATCTGTTCCAAATTTAAACGCATAACCGAACGTAGTTAAGGAAAAAGGACGCAATACACTACAATCTGCCAATTTGTTTTAAATCCTATGTCAAAAGGAAAAGCCATCAATTTAAGTGACAAAGTGGCACCTTTTCGTTCACCTTTTCACCGCCACGTCAAAAAATAAAAGCGAGCAACACACGCCAAGCAACAAATTGTATGTAAACAACTAACTCAACAAAGTAAGTATCAGCTTCGTAGTGTTAAACGAACATATATTTTATCAGTTATATCAATTCATTGGCGGCGAAAAAATGTCCTTACCTACTGTTATCAGGAGGTAATGTTATGATTACAGTCACGTTAATTCCTATAGCAAGGCTAGCATATCTTGTGTTTAACATCAACTTGCCGCCACACTTCTCTTTTTAATATATACAATTGAAAAAAGACGCGTAGCTGCGAGTTGCTTGTTAATGCAGATTTCTTTAAGTTTGGCAACAGAGTTTGCAATCTGTCACCAACCTCTTTTGAGAAACTGAACTTGCTTTTCAAAAGAGGTCGATAGATCTGAGTCCGTAGCTATGTTAGCTAGAGTCTGGCTAACGAAAGCTGAGAATGAGTTTTTTACGGAACTTTTCATATGGCATCACAAGCTGAATTGTCAAACGTCATGTTCTGTCTTTCGTTCGACTTGACACCCATTGCTCGCTTTCCACAATTGCAACGTTTTAAGGTGTTTATGATGAAAAATACTATGAAAAGTAATGTTCGTAAGCTGCTGCGTACTATAATAAGTAAATATATAGAAAAACAAGAGGAGAAAATCATCGCTTAAAAGGAAAAACATGAGTGTTTACACACGATATCGGTGTTCCCAGGTTAGTACGAAGTACCATTTTGATACTTACCTTTATTCAATTTTTCTTGTACTCATTATCTAATATACTATCGACTATAATAGATTTAAGTTTGTATTTATGTTAGGTTGATTTAAAATGGTCATTTGTTTTTTTTTACCAGAAGGTCTGGGAGAGGTTGAAGGAGTTAACGCTGTCAAAAATACGGTAGAAAAGTTATGCGAGTTGGAGAAGAAAGAAAAAAGTTCGCGGGTATAACTGCCTCAGATTGGAAATCAATGACTGACCATGTCATTCATGTGGAAGATAAGTACAGCGAAAGAGACAATGTCATAAAAACTGCATTAGATGAGTTTATTATGTGATTTATGTGTTATGGCACAAATAGTATGAATCATTAATATGAATCATTGTATGAGTTTTTTAAGTCTGACTTTAATTATTCTAAATAAAAAATATAAATATTTCGTTTCCTATTTATTAAAAATACACACACCGGCAGAATTATATTTTTTTAGTACAGATGGTGCATTTTTTAGGCTCTAGTGTGAGAAGTGGGTCATTTTAAGTCAGGTTCAAAACTTCGGAGGGCCATCTGTACTAAAAAACGTCTTACGAGACACGTGCAATAACGAAATTCGTAACTTGTGTCGATTTAAAACACTCCCTATCCCGTTTTAAAAAATCGCCACTCGTTTAGAATTTCACGTTTTTCGCACTTGTGTCTTAATGGATAATTTTATAGGTAGTTTTAATCATGATTACACCCATTCTGCGATGATACAACTTACAAATTGTTACTAATATTACCTATACCTATGTATAGACATATAATAGTGTTATATCCAAGTGTGAAAATCACTCTGTTTTTCGGCCATATTATGGTATAAAGACTATAATGATATGAAGAGCTGAAAAACATCAAATTTTAAGCCAATCTGTATGGGTCATCATTTAGAGTAGTAGGTACCTACAATACCTACATCATATTGCATTGTGTCATGCAGACAAAGTCGCATGGAACAGCTACGTTATGTACATATATATAATATATTAATTTGGATTGTAATAAATACAGGTAATTTAACAAAATGATTTTAAGTTTTAAATATATTACAAGTATCAAGACTGATTTTCGTGGTGCAACCCAGTGATACCATTATACTCTATATTTTATTAATTTGCCGCCATTTCTCATTCTCAGCTTTCGTTAGCCAGACTCTAACGTGCCAATCGCTACGCTACGCTGAGCAGGTAGTGTATCGTAGTTTTCTCTCTGTCACTCTTTCTTATTGGTGTGACGAAGACAGTTGAGTTTCGTTCGCGACTGAATGTTAGCGATTGGCATATTGGCTACACAACCTGTTCGTTACAAAAATAGCTAAATATAATCATTTCATCGCCAACACAGTTAACTAATGTGTCTTGATGTTTTATGAATAAGGCAATAGGACTGGATGCGTGTAAGAGTTACGAATAAATGCAATGTCATTTGCAGACACCAATAAACTAACATGTTTTACCACAAAAATCAACTATATGCCAAATAGCTGACTGGTGAGTCGTGAGACTGGTGACTTGCTTCAACCTTTTCAACGCCACGTAAAACTATAAAAGCTAAATTTGAACTTTACGCACGTGTATAGTTACATATTATTTTGTGGATTGTGACATACAAATAGTCTTTGGCGTTGAAACTCTCTTGTTAATCAGTACCTACCAATATATCAGTCATTGTCCAATCTAATTGAAACCTTGTGGACGGCGATAACGGTTATGTTTATTACACTGTTTCAACGCCAAAGACCGATATACAAGTCACAGATCAATAGAGACCTAGTCGCACTTGCTTATAGTTTTTGACAAATTCCTTTGTGACACTTTGGTGGCGTCGATGGAGTAACAGCTGCTGTTTTTGCCGTGGCATTGAAAAGGTTAGTGTTATGATTCAGTGCGACAATAATGTCGCCGCGAGATAGATTATCCATCTCCCTTTTATTCATATTGTTGGTAAAAGATAGAAAATCTATACATGTAGCGATAACATACTGACATAGCAATCATGTGCTAAGCGTACAGTATAGTTCGAGAAATATAAATTGAACGTTTATTTTTACTATAATGTAGGTAGAAAGTTACCAATTTATATTTCACGAACTATACTCTCAGTCGTCGTATGTCAAGTTCTTAAATTGATGCCGTTCTGATTGTGTCACTAAGTAATTTTTTATAGTTAGCATATAGTATAGCAAGATAGTAGTTAGAGCAACACACCCAAAGAAGATGTTGACGAAGGCTTAAATGAGCAATATGAAATAGACAATACAACAAATTACCAAAGTTGATATAGTTGACCCCAGTTAAAATGACGAATCAAGAATGGGTGACAAAGACAGATCGGGACCAATTCAAGATTTTAAGAAAAAACAATTGAGACGTCACTGAAAATAAAACTAAGTCTGCGTTTCACCAAACTTTTATTCGAAGAATAACGCTTTCTCTCAGATATATATGTAGTGCTAAAGTACTATGGAGATTTGACATGACTATTCGAAAATAAGCGTTATATTTCGAATCAAAGTTTGGTCAAATCGACTAAGTGAAACACGTACACGGTCCAGAATCGAAATCTTTGATAGAGTTAACTGGGTTGGCGTGTGTACCTACTAAAACTAAAAAAGGAAAAAGACTATATATATTAATATTTATTTATTCGTGGTTAGCTTGGTCTTCCACATTCCAGCGTTTCACCGCTGCCGCTGGAGTCAGCATATGAGTATATGACCGCAGCCGATCTGATGATAACGAGTACTTTTGCGCACTGAGGTTGCAACGCAACAAATACTCATCACTGCTATCTCAAAGGGAAAAGGATTCTTGCTATTTCAAAGGGTTCCAGGATGGCTGGCACATACGCGGGTTAGGTCCTCTGGCATGGCATCTTCCACTTTCTTCTATGCTGGTATACCAAGGCATCCATTCAGGTGTCTTAATATCAAAGGATCCATGGTATCTAAGGCTGTGGAACACGGCACCTCATTAGTTTGATTTGAGCGATTAAGTATGAAACACCATTATATAAGTGATACGTAGGCTTAGGACTTTTCATAGCATATCGTGGTTCAAAAAAAAAAAATCCTAATAAAATCCTTGGAGCCGCTATGTGTAAAATTTGCGAAGTCAAAGTATATTGTAATATTAAATATAATGATTTATACCTACTGTCACATCGTTACTGAATTAATTTTATTCGGACGTAATTAATTTAAAAAAACGAACTTGATTTCATAAAAAGTGCATACGAAATTAGTTACCTATATCAGAAACCATAAAAAAATTAGACTATTATTTAGTGTTCAAAACAAACTAGAAAAAGTCTTAAATCGGAAATAGTGATGAAAATGGCGAAAGTATCATGTTGTTATTCTCGAAAGGTTCGAATCTTTCGTATAAATTACATGTAACTTCCGAACAAGAAACAAAACTGACGTTACCTTTGAAGTAAATAGACTTCACTTCACGTTAACATCACATAGAGCATAGATTAATGATTCCAATTTATAAGTATTTTATCATAATTAATAATTTAAACTGTTTCAAACTGTTTCTTGTCAACTGATATTGAGATTTAGTCTGAGCAAAATGAAAAGTCACGTGTTTGTACGCCAATACATTTGGAGTATCATAACTCAATAAAATAATGCGAAAAAAAAAGTATTTTACTCGTAAAACACTGAAAGATGCGAAAGGTTAAATCATAGCTCTGTAACGAAAGATGATACTGTATTTTTGTTCTTTCGTGTTATTTTCATACCTAATCAGAACCCTGATTTCTATGACATAATGTAGGTACCATAATAAAGAAATACCACGATACCTCGAGAACACGACATTAACGACGTTTATTTTTGACACACAAAAGAACTTAAAGATAAGACTAAGATTAAGGACCGGACTATTTTTTGGTGAGTTGAAAGGATGTCACAAAAAAAATCATAAATTTATTCTCACTAACTTTTACCTGCAGATGTGTAATGTACGTGATAAAAAAAATCAAGCTTTCAATATAAATTTACTTAATGCCACTCAAGGAATAGCTTAGGAGTAAACGTAAAGTCAAACTTGCACTATTTTTTTTCCAAGACACCCAATCGAAAAACCTTCTTGGCTTATGATCGGACTAGTATCTCATTTCAACTCTAAAGTAAGGAGTAAAAGGTGCATAGCTTCCTGTTAAAGATGAAATCTCCAAAAATTCTCGAAAAACTAATTTTTTTTTTAAACGTTCGTAGCTCAGGACTGATGCGGCTGAGCGAGAGCGAGAGGGGCGCGGTGAAATGGTGTCATGCATAATATAGCAAGTGAGGAAAAAATACTACTATTTTAGTAGTTATTTCGGTCATCCGATCTTAGCCGGGTGTACCTTAAGTCGTATAAGTCGACCAACGTCAGTTTTGTTTTTTGTTTGGAAGTTACATGTAATTTATACGAAAGATTCGAAACGTTCGAGAAAAACAACATGATACTTTCGCCATTTATCATCTAAGACCGATCTAAGACTTTTTCTAGTTTGTCTTGGACCTAATTGTCTAGTTTTTTTATGGTTTCTGATATAACTAATTTCGTATTCACTTTTTATGAAATCAAGTTCGATTTTTAAAAATAATTACGTTCGATCAAAATTAATTCATAACGATGTGACAGTAGATATAAATCATTATATTTAATATTACAGTATACTTTGACTTCGAAAATTTTACACATAGCGGCTCCATGGATTTTAGAACCACGATATGCTATGAAAAGTCCTAAGCCTAATTATAATATTGCGGCAGCAAAATATTTGGCCAGCGTTGGGATCACGCAAAATAGGCACGTTAGATGTCGAGTTGCGGAAAATGGCGAGAATACAATATCAAACAACCGGCCAAGACCATGTCGGGCCATGCACAGTATAGGGTTCCGTAGTTATTCGAAAACGGCTGGGCCGATTACGTTCGAAATGGTTTTATTTTTAAACCCACAGCCCAACAAAGTTTTTATTCTACCACTTTGTTAGCATAATTAATATGTATACCTGTACCAAATTCTAGTACTAACGGCCACTGAGCTATGCTGCGGACAGACAGACGGACATGGCTAAACTATAAGGGTTTTTTGTTTACTACGAAATCCTAAAAATAGCGCATGAGGAAAAAAACCGGCCAAGTGCATGTATATCCATGCTCAGTATAGCGTTCCGTAGTTGGTCGAAACTGGCTAGACCAATTATGTTCAGGATAGTTAGTATTATCTATCAGCGTTCTTTAAGCCAAATATGTAAGATATTTTTCATATTTTTCGAAATAGTGAATTTGGAAAATACCTTTACTCTTTTTGAAATACGTACCTATTCACGGATACCCCACATTGTATTTATGTGTAGAGGAGGAACTCCAATAGTTTTTTTTTTGGATATTTATTATTCGAGTTTGTCGGCTTAACTAATATGTATACCTACAACAAATTGTAAATGGTCACTGATCTAAGCAATGGGCGGACAGACAGACGGACAAACGCACGAAACGATAGATGAAGACTGATAGAGCGCTGGCACACTCTAGTACCATGCTAAGAAGAGTATGCTGACAGATAGACAGACGGACTAACGGACAGACAAACGGACATGGCGAAATTATAAGGGTTTTTTATTTTTTTATTTTAACTTTGCCCGATCATAACTAGTTTTTTTAACGAAAAAGTGTTAACGCTTTCACAGCCAGTAACAAAAAAGCTCGTTTAAATTTGAATTCTAAAATGTTGTTGACAGAGTTCTTAATCACAATTGCGGAAATAACGCGTAATTTATTTTTATTTTTTGTTACTGGACATTGTTTTTTTTTGTGATTATTAAGAATTATTTCTATGCCTAGACGAATCCAAGGATAGATGGACGGAAAGAAGGATTAACCAACAGATAGATAGACAGTCAGACGGACGGACGAACAGACAGACTGTAAAAGTACTTACACCCAGAATAATTAAAAAGGCAATCATTTCAAGTAATATCCGGTCGAAATATGTTTCTTTGCAGAAATAAACGGGCAGACAAACACACACACAACGGATGGACAGATGAACAGACAGACAGACAGACAGACATACAGACAGACAGACGTACATGGCGAAAATGTAAGGGTTCCTAATTTACTACAGAACCCTAAAAAGTACTTGCAGCCAGAATAATTGAAAAGGCAACCATTTTAAATAATATCCGGTCGAAATATGTTTCTTTGCAGAAATAAACGGTTGGACACACGGACGGACAGACATACAAACCGACAGATAAACAGACGGATGGACAGATGAACAGACAGACAGACATACAGACAGACAGACAGACACACACACACACAGACATATAGACAGAAAGACCGACAGATGAACAGACAGACAAACAGACAGACAGACGGAAAGATCGACAGATGAACAGACAGACAGACGGACAGACCGCCGGATAGACAGACAGACAGACACACGGACAGATAGACAGAAAGATCGACACATGAACAAACAGACAGACGGACAGACCGTCAGACAGACAGACAGACAGACGGAAAGATTGACAGATGAACAGACAGACAGACGGACAGACCGTCAGACATACAGACAGACGGAAAGATCGACAGATGAACAGACAGACAGACGGACAGACCGTCAGACAAACAGACAGACAGACAAAGGGATGAACAGATGAACAGACAGACATACATACATACAGACAGACAGACATTTCAAGTAATATCCGGGCGAAATATGCATGTTTCTTTGCAGAAATAAACGGGCAGACAGCAGAGTTGGGCATTTCGTAATCAATTCCCGATTACAATATTACTTCATTTTACTTTGTAATGTACTTATGGGTAGCATATTACTTGTAATGTAATGTCGTGAAACGGAATATTACAAGGACGTATGAAGGAGTCAGTAATAATCTATAGCATATTAGCATTACTAATACTTTGGAATCAACATGTCGATTCAAAATTACTGGAATCGTTGACCATACTTCTAGATTATTTTTTAATTACTTTAATGTTAGGACGTGCGAATTTTTAATATTATTTTCTCAAATATATAATTCACATACGTGGAATCTGAATTTAAGGTCCATTTTAAAATCCAAGGTGGCGGCACAATTTTTTTCTTTATTTTTGTCATTTTTGTCATTATACTCGTTTTTGACTAATTTACATATACGTGAGACCCGAATTTAGAATCCATTGTAAGATCCATGATGGCGGCACAATTTTTTTCTTTTTTTTGTCATTTTTGTCATTGTAGTCGTTTTCGACTAATACACATACGTGGAACCCGAATTTAGGGTCCATTTTAAGATCCGAGATGGCGGCACAATTTTTTTCTTTTTTTTGTCATTTTTGTCATTGTACTCGTTTTCGACTAATTCACATACGCGGAACACGAATTTTGGGTCCATTTTAAGATCCAAGATGGCGGCACAATTTTTCTCTTTTTTTTGTCATTGTACTCGTTTTCGACTAATAGACATACGTGGAAGGAACACGAATTTTGGGTCCATTTTAAGATCCAAGATGGCGGCACAATTTTTTTCTTTTTTGTCATTGTACTCGTTTTCGACTAATACACATACGTGGAACACGAATTTAAGCTCCATTTTAGGATCCAAGATGGCGGCACAATTTTTTTCTTTTTTTTGTCATTTTTGTCATTGTACTCGTTTTCGACTAATACACATACGTGGAACCCGAATTTAGAATCCATTGTAAGATCCATGATGGCGGCACA